>VMDR010003093.1:0-77819 GCA_007922815.1 Macrotus californicus | reverse complement strand
CCCACCCACTCCCCTGATGATAACCCTCCATGTGATCTCCATTTCTGTGATTCTGTTCCTGTTCTAGTTGTTTGCTTAGTTTGTTTTTGTTTCTGTTTTAGGTTCAGTTGTTAATAGCTGTGAGTTTGTTGTCATTTTACTGTTCCTATTTTTGATCTTCTTTTTCTTAGATAAGTCCCTTTAACATTTCATATAATAATGGCTTGGGGATGATGAACTCCTTGAACTTGACCTTATCTGGGAAGCACTTTATCTGCCCTTCCATTCTAAATGAAAGCTTGGCTGGATAGAGTAATTTTGGATGTAGGTCCTTGCCTTTCATGAATTGGTATACTTCTTGCCAGCCCTTTCTTGCCTGTAAGGTTTCTTTGGAGAAATCAGCTGACAGTCTGATGGGCACTCCTTTGTAGGTTACTGTCTCCTTTTCTCTTGCTGCTTTTAAGATTCTCTCCTTATCTTTAATCTTGGGTGGTGTAATTATGATGTGCCTTGGTATGTTCCTCCTTGAGTCCAACTTCTTTGGGACTCTCTGAGCTTCCTGGACTCCTTGGAAGTCTATTTCCTTTGCCAAATTAGGGAAGTTCTCCTTCAGTATTTGTTCAAATAAGTTTTCAATTTCTTGGTCTTCCTCTTCTCCTTCTGGCACCCCTATGATTTGGATATTGGAACGTTTCAAGACATCCTGGAAATTCCTAAGCCTCTCCTCATTTTTTTTGAATTCTTGTTTCTTCATTCTGTTCTGGTTGAAATGTTTCTTTCTTCCTTCTGGCCCACACCATTGATTTGAGTCCCGTTTTTCTTCCCATCCCTGTTGGTTCCCTGTACATTTTCCTTCATTTCCCTTATTGTATCCTTCATTTGTTCATCTAATTTGTGACCAAATTCCACCAAGTCTGTGAGCATCCTGATTACCAGTGTTTTGAACTGTGCATCTGATAGGCTGGCTATCTCTTCGTCGCTTAGTTGTATTTTTTCTGGAGCTTTGATTTGTTCTTTCATTTGGGCCATTTTTGTTGTCTTGGCATGCCTGATACATAGTAAGGGGCGGAGTCTTAGGTGTTCACCAGGGTGGGGCAGCCACGTTGCTGCGTTTGTGTGGGAGGGGACCGAGAGGGAACAATGGTGGTTGCTCCGCTCTCTGCCAGTTTTCAGTCACTTTCCGAGCTACCCACAGTCAAATTGGCCCTTCTGGTGCTGATTCTGGTGCTGATTCCCTGTGGGAGGGCTTATGTATGCTCTCGGACCCTGTGGGTCTCTCCAACGA
The DNA here is from genome assembly GCA_007922815.1 of Macrotus californicus. Lineage (NCBI taxonomy): Eukaryota > Metazoa > Chordata > Mammalia > Chiroptera > Phyllostomidae > Macrotus > Macrotus californicus. The sequence goes on along the minus strand of VMDR010003093.1, from coordinate 76,555 downwards.
GCTCTCCTGTGAGGCTGGGAGTTTCTCCCACTGCCGCCGCCTCAACCCCCACAGAAGTTTTCAATCAGAGGCTTTGAGGCTTTATTTCCCCGAGCTAGAACTCTGGGTTGCAGGGTCTGTCTCACTCCCCAGTGTTCCTTCCAGTTTATCCTCACGAGGGAGTGGGACACCCAGTCCGCAGCCGCCACCTCTCCCGGCCAGCCGCACCTTTCCCAGATCTGCCAGCCACCTCCCCACCACACGAGTCCTATCTGCCCGTCCTACCGGTTTGGATGTATGTTTCTTCTTTAATTTCCTCATTGTTGGACTTGCATACGGTTTGATTTTCTGTCAGTTCTGGTTGTTTTTTGTTTTAAAATTTGTTGTTGTCCTTCTTTTGGTTGTGCGAGGAGGCACAGTGTGTCTACTTGTCTCCATCTTGGCCGGAAGTCCCACACATACATTTTCATCTTGGAGAAAAATCAAAAGCTCTGGAATCCAGTAAGTCTATCAGTACAAAAAGTTGCTGTTGTTCCTTTTTTCTCTCTCGTTGGTGGTGCCCATTCACCTGAGCTTCTATTGTATAACATATACATCTTTGAACAGCTCACTGTGCCTCAATGAAGCGTTGGCAGCTCACCATAAAGCCCAATGGAAGCTAAAGGTTTTCTTTTTATTCTTTTATCTTGGCTGGGCGGCAAACTAAGCCATCTATCAGTGCTTTATACTCAGTTCCTGAATAGACATTTGTTACCTAGGACTTCTTCCCCGACTTCCCTGAGTTTTCAAAACATTCAATGCCCCTTGAAATGCATTGAAATCCAAAAATAGAGACCTTTCAGATAGAACTGATACTGTCACAATGTCACCATTGATCGCCTGCATGTTTGTTTTGGAAACATCATCAGACAAGGGTTTTGAGCAGAAATGGGAAATTCATCCAACTCACCAGGGCTGGCTCCGTGATGTTGTCGTGTAATAGGTATGTTTAGCAGTGCAGAATTTTTCCTGCCGAATAGAAGCCCTGAGGCCAGAGGAAGAGGCATTGCTGAGATTTTATTGCCACAGATAAACCCCATCTTTGTGTGAGCTGATGAAAGCACAGAAATAATAATAAAACAAAAAACGAAATTTGGCGTGATTAGAAGACTATGATAGACTGGAGCCTCACAGACTTGAAAGCAGATTATCTGGTTCATGTCCTTATACGAATATCTTTATGTAAGTAGCCTCGGTCTCATTTTCCTCATCCAGAAGTGTTCCGAGCATCCTCAGAGCAAACAGAGTGTGTTTTCTCCTGCAGGCTCCGATTCGGTACCACACTTTGCATTTTGTTGTCGTATATTTTTAGTCTCATTTAACATAGAACACTCATTTCATCTTTCCTGACTTTGATGATCTTGGCGATTCGAGGAGCGCAGGGAATTTGTTTATAGCACGTCTTTCAATTTGGTTCTCGCGTTTATCAGAAAGTGTATGTAGTCCATGTCCTGGTGATGCTGACGTCGACTCTGGTCACTTGGGGAAGGTGGTGACTTCTAGGTTTCCCTGTTGTAAAATGATGATTTTGCCCTTTTCAGTTGGTAAGTATCTTATAAGGACTTACTTTGACACTTTTAATCTTATTTCTCATCAGTTTTACTCAATAGTTTTATCATCCAAGTACATATTTTGGAAATGCCGCTAACTCAAGGATTTTATTCTCTCAAGGACATTTCACATGTTTTACCTCCCTTGTCCCACACCACTTTGTCACCAGCAATCCACCCGATGTAAGTCTCCTGATGGCAGGGACCTTGTCTGTTTTGTTCACCCCTGTTTTCAGTGCCCAGTACGTTACCTGCCACATAGTAGGCATTCAGGTTGGGTCAAGTAAAGCGCTGTTTTTGCACTGATGTAGAGATCTTACAGTTGTTCAAGTTCAGGAACTTTCCAGCTGGGACTCATGAAGGAGAAACTCAGAGAATCGAGGAACTGAGGGCACATGGTGGAGGAGCTCCTTTCTCAGTTTACCTGTGCTTCTCTGTGCATTCCTCTTTCTTCCTCTTTCTCCTCATAACTACCTCCTAACAGCTCATTTGCACATGATCCCCAATACTTTCCCAAGTGTGCCTCAGTACTCCCATAGGTTGGTCACCACAGTCTCTGCCTCTGGATTCTTGATTCCTTAGGAAAAAATCTGGTTAGCTGAGCTCATCTGTCATAAACAGGCCCTGAAAGTCATAGGTAACTTTTCCGTGATGGGATGTTCTGTCAGGTGACCATGCTTGGTCCAGTCGGCTGTGGCTGGATCAGGCAGAGAACTCACACAGTACAATACACGGCTTTCTGGGGAGTGGGGCATTAGATAGAGCAGTTTCCCTTAGAGGAGTATGTGAGCCAATGAGCAGACAAGTAGTGACCGACATGCCAGTCAGCGCCCCAGCAAGAAAACATGGCACCGATTGAGGACAGTTGCACAAGGGAGCATTACAAAGGTGCCAGCAGGGCATAGCTGGGGCTGGAAAGCCTGAAGGGTGAGGCAGTGAGCAGTTACCAGAACTGAGACAGTGAGGGATCCTGAGCTGGGACCCTAGGTAGGCAGAGGGAGAAATCTGCTTGCAGTGACTTTGCTGAGCAAAGGAAGAGGGACAGATAGGTACTCTAACCTTTCTTTCCTCCCCTCCCCTGCTTTCGTGCCTTGTCTACTGTTAGCAAAGCCACGCTGGAAGCCAGAGCACAAGAAGCCACCTGGTGCAGTCCGTGTCACCAGCCTACCAGGGCAGGGATGAGGATGAAGACATGGGGAGTGCCATACTGGGCAAATTGAGACACCCAGCACAAAGGGCATCTCCAGTTTGAAAGGACCATAAAGGGCGAGGATGCCAAGGCAAAGAATGCATGCAAAGTCACTCAGAGTCAGGGCTCACCCCAGAACTCGTCCCGTATTACTCAGGGCCTTTTCAAAAGTGAAAGGGGAAGATTTTGTTTAAAACAGGTTTCTGGTGTATGTGCATGCTAATAACTTCCTCAATTTGTTTATTGCAGATGTAACCGCAGTGTCCTTAGGTATATATAATCAAGTGTTGAATAGATTTTTCAACGGCCACTCTGTCTCAAATAGTGTGCTTTATACTCCTCTGCAAAGCCTTCCCTGAGCTGTCAAGTGGGTAGTTATCTCTTCTTTATTTTTGAGTAGTAGTCAGTTTCTAGGGTTGAGGACATTGGCCTTGCCATCCGACAATCTGGGTTAAGAATCCTACCTCTGACTCTTATAACCTTCGATAGGTGGATGGAAGCAACCTCTTTGAGCCTGTTTCCTTGTCTGTACAATGGGCATGATAATGATACCAATGATAATGATCTCTCAGTTTTCAGACATAGTAGTGCTGGGATGCAGCCATGAGCTGCCCAACGATGTGGAGGGTAGAGGTACATCGTTAGGTGACTTCGTTGTTCTGTGGACATCACAGAGTGCACTCACGCAGACCTGGATGGTGCAGCTCCTCTTGTAGTCGTACGTGCTATGCTTTTAGGTGACTATGTTTACACTAGCATCGCCACAAACACGTAATTGCAGTGGGAGCTCCGACAGCTGCTTTCCTTTTTGTAATGCAAGTACCTGGTGTGAGCTTTGATTCAAGCCCAGCTTTTTCAGATAAACACATCAGGACGTGAAAGAGCCAGGCTTCTCTGTTTGGGAGACCTAGATTTCTACACCGGGGCTACTTTTTTCCCCTCTGCCCATGCTTTAAAGTCTGACTTCCATGTTTTAAATTTACCACTAAAGAGTGAGCCCCCAACACTCTATCTAGATCCCCAACCTTGACCCCAACAAAAGCAGAACCCCAGAGGCCCTTCCCCCTTTCTCTCTCTGTGTCTCCCTTGTATACCTTGTATGCTTCAGGGTCTGTAAGAAATAAAGTCTTTTTTCTCCAGAGTTTTCTAATGGTTATCACTGAAGGGCATCACAATAAGATCCCCAGGGGTCCGCTAGTCTGGTTGTACTGTTGGCTTAGAAAGGGAAGATGTCTGTGGAAAGTTCACGCTCCCAAGAAAGTGGCCCCAGGCATTGCTAGCTGACAGCATCACTATCGATAGACTGAACCTGGTATAAAGACAGTATTGTGTCACATTACCGAACTGCTGCGATGTTTCTGAGTGATAGGGAGTTTTCAGCTCCGTTATTGTCTTAAGGGACAATCAATCATCATGTATGCAGTTTGTTGTTGACTGAGATGCTGCCGTGTGGTGCATGCATTGACTGAACATAGAACTTAATGCATAATTATAATTATTAATTATTAGTATCACCCCACCCTTTGTGTGTCCTTCTACACCATTATAGTTGTTTCGCCAACCTCTCTTCTCTGCTGGACCACATTCGTCTTCATGGCAAAGACCTGGACTTGCTCACCTTTGTCTCCCCTCCCCTCCAAATGACTATGGAGAGTGCTTGCAGGTGGCTGGTTTTTAATAAGCATTTAATAAATTTGAATTTGCAAAAAGAATTGTCTCTTTTGTCCTCTGTAAAAAGGAGAGGAAACAGTACCGAAGTCGTCTTCAAGACTTCTTCCACCTCCCACTCCAGCAGCATCCGCCTATCAGCCCGTGTGCAGCATCAAGGCTGCTGTGTGTTTAGGGGACGGAAACGCACTGCCTGTTGGTCATGGTTCTGCGTGTGTGTGGCAGGGGTGGGGGAAAGTGAACATGAAACTGAGGCCAGACAGCTCAAACAGCATAAATTCTGCAAAAGGGCGTGTGGGTTCCTGGATGCTACTGTCCGCTCATCTGTTTTGACTTTGGAGATGGGGCGTTAGTTCGGAAAGTCACCTCTATTTTTCTAAATTTGAAAATTAACGCTTGAACATCATTATTTATGATCGATATGGCCTTGGAAAAAAACAGCCACTCTCTGCCTCAGTTTCTTCGTTCGTGAAGTGGGGCTTACAAGGTTCTTGGGTGGATCTTATAAGTTATTATGGGCACTTGAAACTTAGCACAGGATCAGCACTTGATAAATGTTAGCTGTCGCCAAAGCTACCACCACCATCACCGTTATCATCATTGTCACTCTACATCTATCTTTCCTGAGAACTAAACAGGGTCAACGCCATTTTTTGTTCATAAATTGCTTTTGTTCACGAACTCGCCGTATCACATGGTGAGAGCCCAGCTTCTTCCTCCGTCCTTACTTGCCTGTTCCTGAACAACGGCCAACCCATAGCGTTGGGCCTCATCTCCATAATTGGAGAGAAAGCCTTACCAGTGGGAGGGCAGGTAGGAGAGACTCTTGTCATTAGGAATTTCCTGCTTAATAGGTGTCCTAACACGTCATATATTGCAGTGGAAGAGAAGAGTTACGTATTTTGCTCCCAGGCAGAGCTGTAAACAGGTATCAAAAGCCACCAGGGAGCAACTTCATTCAAGGCTCCTGGCCCACCCATTCTCACCACTAGGTTGCGCTGTAGGCCTTGTTTTAGGTTCTAGAGTCTTTAGAAGAATAAAAGCTCCTTGCAAAATATATAAAGTTTCCCAGCAGTCTTACTTGGTGTGAAAAGGTTCCTCCCAGGATTAAATTAAGAGCTTTTAGAAACAGTTGGTAGATGGAACAATTTAAACCTTTTTTTGTATTTTCTTAATTCCCAGTAAGATTAGCCAGCAAGCAGAAAATCGGTGAAATTCCTCTGAAAGGGATGAAGTTCCTGCATTAGTTCCCTTAAAGAAGCAGCAATCATTTTCTTAAGCCACCCTCCCTCCCGGTTTTAATCCTGAAATATAATCTTCCCTCCGGGGCAAATGGAACTTTGAACTTATTTTTTTTTTAATAGCTATTAAGTGATACCAATAAATGGTGTGGATTAGATTAATACCTAAATAGCTGAAATACACTAAGCAATTAAAGATACTTTTCTTCATGGTTTCCCTTTTGGATGTAGACATTTTAGTTAGAAAGAACACCTGCAATTTTTAAAGAGGAGATCACATATGTGAAAGTAATCTGTAAAATACAAGGTATAGTCAAATTGTTACTACTATTTTTAATTAAATTCATCTCATCAAAGACGGGAGAATTGTTTGCTGAATCGTGATTTTGATGCTTGCCAGATAAAATCGTGTTTAGGTGAGAAAATTATCACAATAATACGGAGGAAGTGTATGAGAACAGAGAGGGGGTGGGGGAGGGGAGAGAGAACAATGAGTCAGCAGTATCCAAGTGAATTAGACATTTTGGAGCACAAAAACGAGAAAGCAGCCACAAAGAAAAGGATTGATTTTATTTTGGCCTTTATAGTTTAAAATCTAGGGAAAGAAATAAAACATCACCATTTATAAAGAGTAATTTGGGAAGATACACAGAAGCAAATGCCAATGAATATAGGGCAAAGTAAAGGGTATGCCTGTGGCTGGCAGGCTGCCTGTTGACTGATAAAAAGGAAACAGGCTTAATGATGCACATTTTCACAGCATGAATGGATTTCAAGTTTTGAAATATGGAAGGGAGAGACATGGTTTGGCGAAGCCTAGGAGGGTGGTCTTCTGAAGCAACTTGTGTTGGGGAAAAACATGGCACCTCTGAAGATTCATCAGGAGGGGAACAGCAGATGAGAAGAGATGTCCTACTGACATTTTCGAGTCTCCACAATAGATTCTCACTTTAAGGTGAAAACTTCCTTCGAGCATGCCAATTCACCCTTAGAATTAGGAGTATTGCTCTCCCTTGAGGACATCTCATTAGAGTTTTGATTGTCAGCTCTCACCCCTCCCCCGGCACCCTCTCTTCCTACAAACATGGGGCCTTGCCCTGGACACCCACTCAAGACTGAGTCATTGCTTGTGTGCTCAGTGACTCTTTGTAACATAGATTTTATTTGGAATCGAGATGCAGGAAACATTTTTTTTGTTTGTTTTTAACTCTTTCCACTCTGCATTGTTCTCATTTAGGAAATCAGTGTGACGCACCTCCACACAATTGAGAAAGGGCTGTTGAGTTACAGTCACCACTTGAAACTAAGTGTCGGGCAGGAGTTAGAGGAGAGGCAGAGTAAAGAAGACAGTGCAAGAAAAGGTGAGTATCATGTTGGTGAAAACGTGTATGGAAGGAAGAAGGGGAGGGGACTAGTTAAAGAACATGTATGAATGACCCACGCACATGGATGACGGTGTGAGGATTGACTGTGGGAGTGGGAGTGGGGTGGGTGGAGGAGGGAAAAGGGGGAAAAATTGGGGCAACTGTAACAGAATAATAAAAAACTCTCTTAAAAAATTGGGACAGATATTAACAATGTCTTCATATAAGTGCCTCCTCACAACATCAATAGGAAAAATACTCATCTTAGCATTGGATCAAATGTTGTTGAATTTTCCTGTCCTTTGGGTCCAAAACCTTATAAAACTTGTATTAATTGGGCACTTATTACGTAAAGTCCAAGGCCTTTTTCTTCTACCAGAGAGAAAAAGAGATGCAAAAAAATCATTGAATCAACTCTTCAACATTTTTATCTCTGATGATTACTTGTTTTTCTTTTCCCTTTTTAGGGGTGGAGAAATATAGAAAATTGGTTGTAAGAAAGGCATGATTGTAAAATGTGTTAAAAAGTGTGTTGGGTGCTCATTAAAGGTATCCAGCTACAGTAGCACAGAAAGAACCAGCGCCTAACTGCAGCGTGCTTCCTGCAGCATCCCGAGGCTGCATATGGTCCTTCATTGGCCTCCTTGGTGTGTGCTGTCTGGGGCCTAATGCTTGAAGCTGGCAGTGCCCCATAGGGCTGGCAGAGGTGACGGCTGCTTTACATTTGGCTGCTGTTTTGAATGTGGCTGCTGGTGGATTTTCAGTATTCTAATTAACTTCACTTTCAAACATGCAAGTTTTTCAGGGTATCTGAAATGAAGCACACTGGTTTGGGAAAGGGGAAGTCAACCACTATCTGTCCATGTCTGTGTGGTTTTAACCTGTGGGTCAGACGAACACTGGTTTTAGGAAGTGTGAAAGGAAGGGTCTGGTGCCTCATGGTCAGCCACAGCGGGGAAGGTCATTGGAGTTGTGGTATAATTCAAGGTCAAGAACAAAAATCTCAATGATCAAACACACAAGCAATTTAGATACAGGGCTTGGGACTGTTGAGATGTCAGAATGGGTGATTCTGGTGAAACAATCTGAACCGCAAGATGGTCGGGGGTTGTGGTGGTCAGGATCTCCAGAGGTTTCCCACAGCCCCTGGGGGGAATCTCACAGCCCAGGCCCAAGGGCTGGAGTAGCACGGGAACTTGGAAGCAGATCATCTGAGAGTCCGGGTGGTCCTCCAATACCTGCTGGACCTGGTCCACTTGGCTGGCAGGTATGTCTGCTTTGGACTTCCTACTAACCTGTCTCACCTACCAACAAGCAATCTTCATGGAGGTAGAGGCCCCCTCAGATAGAGGGGCCGAAAGCAGTCGCTGCTTTCAGGAGCTCGAGGCGTGAAGCAGGCGTGTTCTGCCTGGGACAACATGCCCTTCCCACACCTGTCTGACACCTGCAAATTTCCTGGACTTGTTTTTATGTTCCCTCTTCTGGGCAGCTTATCCGGCAGGGTCCCTTGCCTCTTTCGCAATGCCTCTATGTCTCACTGCCCCTAGACGGTGAACTCCTCAAGGGCAGTATCCCCGGGCCTGGCATGGTACTTGGTGCAAAAAATGTGCTCAGTGTTTGCTGAGGATGTGTGAAGAGTCCAAACCAGGGTTTTCAAAACTGCATTCATTTCGAGGCCACCTTCACAACTTTTACCAGGTCTGAGGACCCATTGTAATTTAATTCAGCATTTTGCACCAAATCGATTTCCAATCCAATCGCTGTTTAAAAACCCAGTTTTGTTGTAAGCATTAATATCTGTGAAATGACAGCCTTGCTATGCCGGCAATAATTTTTCTGATGTACATTAAAATGAATGCAAAAAAAAAAAAACGAGGCACAAGGCTCCGGCATATGCCCATCTTGCACACCACTTACACGGATGCACGTGCTCCAGGGTGCTTCTACAAGTCCCAGGTGGTGCCCGAGGTTCCTCGCTGCCGTCCTCACTGACAGCATTGTCTACACATTGCCATTGCCATGAATGCCGGGGACCCCACCCCCCCTCACTGCCCACCTGCTTGCTCGAGCTGGTCTCAGGCTCGCAGGCTTAGCCTTTCCCTGCCTAAAATGAATCCAGCCAGCCTTCTATTCCCTCATGGCCTTACTCTCTGTAGGGCCATGCTCTTAGATGTGAGTGGTGAATTTAATCTGTGACAAGATATTAAAGGTTAATAAGGTGAGACAAATGAATGTCGCCCAAGGGCTCCAGGAAATGGAATTTTTAGGCAGGAGTGGCAGATTCTTAAAGAAAGAAATTTAGATTTGGAAGGACCTTTAGCATCTCTCATTACTTCTACACAATCGCCCTTACGTGAGGTATGTCTTGACTCTTTAATTAAAAAGTATTTATTATAGAACTAGAGGACTAAACCACCCTAGCTTCCTTAACTTTTTGGTCCATTAGTTATTTTAAATTCTTTTGCTTCTGAATTCCCCTTATTTTCCTTCTTGGGATTGTCTTAGTAGAGGGGAGATAAGGAACCGACCGGTGACTTCTGGGGAAATAAAAGACTTAATGCCTGGGTTTGGGAGGGTCATTGTGGCATTTTTCCTGGGCACTTGTCTCCACGTACAAGAAACACACTAACTGGTCTGTAGATGCTGGTGCCACTGAGGCTGAAGGATGAGCATCTCCTCTAAAGTCAGGACAGCAGGCCCGGGTCCTGCCTCTGTGACTTGGAGTGAACCAATGAGCTTCTCTTCCTGGTTCTTTCTTTTGTAAAAGCCAGAGTGATATTTTCCAAACCGTACTCACCCAGGGTGGTAGCGAGGGCTCTGACAGTGTATGTGGTCATGCCTGTGTCCGCAGCGTGTCAGGGCGCCTGACACAGAGCCTGGGTCTGGCTGTGCTTTGGAGGTGGGCTGAGCCATCCAGGTGCCACTAGTTTTTCCTCCTTTGCACTGAGGTCCACCCTCTAGTGAGAGTGTTTCTGTGGGTGCTTCAGACACTGTGTGCAATCCACAGAAAGGTGTCAAAGATACTGCCTGCTCTAGACCTTTAGAGTAATTGTGCATTGCATGTGGGTGCCATGCGTTTGGCTGCAATATTTCTCTTATCCTTTACGTTGGGCAAGCCAAGCGTGCAATGCTTAACCATTGCATTCTGAGGTCTCCTTATTTTGGTTCCACTGCTTTAACAAGTCTGTAGGGCAGGCCCTGAGCCAAGTCATGGGCAGCGTCTGCCAGGATTGTCTGAAAGCCAAGTATGAGCCTCCTGGGCCAAGAGTGGTTTTTGGCCCAGGGAGGCCCCAACACCTCATATCCAGCAGGGAGGGAGAACCCACTGCTCTACAACTCAGTTGAAAAGAACAAAAAGAGACATTGAAGTCAGAATACCTCAGGGGGAGTTTCAGTGCAGTCTGGCAGATAGAGGCTCCGATTCTGGAGTCTTAGGTCAGAGTGTCGCCTCCAATCAGAGGTGACACTCCCAGGTACTCAGTGACCTCATTTTGCTCTGGAGAGACATGGATAGGTATCACAGGACTCTCATCTGACCAGGTCTGAATGGCAGCCTCTGTTTGGGAGACAGATGTCTGACAGGGCCAGCCAGGATGATGCAGGATGTCAAGAGAGCCCTGACAAGGACGGGGGCCACTCAAACAGTGTTTCCCTCTGTGCCGACTGGCACCAAGCCGAGGTGTCCAGCGGCTCATTTCACAAGCTTCTCATTCCCTCTTTCTCCACCCCAAAGCACAATGATGTAATTGTGATAAATAACCGCAATGAGCATCCTGGCCTGCATAAATCTATCCTTGTTATTTGTGCTTAGTTTGAAACCTTTGTCATCGCGGATCACGCCTAATCCAAATACATGCCTGAACTCAGTTCTCGACCTGCAATGCTATTAGTGAATTATGTTGGTTTGGGCTGAGGGTAATATATTGTTAGCAGGCTAGTCAGCTGGAGGAGGGAGCAATGGCGTTCCCATAGGACCTGAATGAAAACATGATGTCTAATATTTCAGCACGTCCCCCTTCTCCCCGCCCCTCCCCCCGAAACATTGCAAAACCTGGCCATTAGGGCTGCTACTGGAATCTTGGCACATTCTTTTTGCCTTGTTGCTGGGATTCATTTGTAACGTTATGCTGTAGCAATGGAGTAGAATGATACTAATCATGTCCAACTGTTATTTTTTTCACGCGAGGGACTCTGTGTGTTAGTAACCAACTCAGAGCCTATCACAAAAATCAATTTATTTCTCTCTGTGACTTTAAGATGGAATTTCTTCTTTAAAAGCCACATTTTGATTATAGTTGACCCTTCTCTAGTCTAGAGATAAACTCAGACCAGAAACCATTAGTCTGAAAGGTATTTCCAGGATCATTTCTTGGCCTGAGTTCTTCTTTATAGAAAGAATTAAATGAGTAGGGAGTGTAAAATAAGTGTTCTTTGAAGCGGCATTAAATCTGACTTAATGCAAATGGTTTAATTATATAAAATGGCTATAACCTTTTTTTAATTAAAAAATTGAGGGGGCTGCTAGATAACTCTAGTACATGGTAAAAACTTCAAACAGTATCACACACACAGAGTTCACTCCTGTCTCTAAACCCTGCAGTGCACCTGCCTCAGGCAGCAATTCTTACCTGTTTCTTTGTTCCCATTGAGAAGATAGTGCATGCATGTAAAATGCATTAGATCGTTAGTTCAGATTCTTACATTTTGTTTCATTTGCTACTGTATCTCCAGTTTCCAGAATAGAGCCAGGCAGAGAGGAGGAGCTCAATAAATATTTGTTGCATGACTAAATGAATAGAGAGCATTGCTCTTTGAATGAATGCAAGCACACGTACATACCATTGCTATTGCACCACATACACTGTGTTACACCTTGTTTTTTCACTTAATGTACTTTATAGCTATACCTGTAGTGTTGCCTCATTGTACAAACAGGTGCCTAGTATTCTGTTGTAGGGATATATATATTTTATTTCTACCAGTCCAGTCACGACAGGCGTTTAGTTTGCATCTATCTTTTCTCTATTAAAATAAGTTGCAATGATATCTATGCCTTTGTGTCATCATGGACATTTTGAATTCATCCATAAGATAAATTTCTGGTTAGGCTCTGAGCTATCTGTAAAATGAAATTCTTGGAATGACTTGATCAAACTACATGCATATGAAATGGCTGCTTTCCAAATAACTCATCATTGCCAACTCTAAGGAGAGCTTGCCATTTTTATTAGTAATGCAAAACTTTCCTCTGCTGTTCCCTTTGCCTAGCTTCCTCTTATGTTCTTTAACTGGAGAACTGGATTTTTCTGAATAGCTCAAGCATCACTTCTCCTATGGAAATCTTCATATTACGTTAAACTATTACTTAGTTATGAACCCGTTTTCTAACTAGGCTGAAAATTCCTTAATGACCAAGGTTGTCTTATTTCACCTCTGTATCCCCAGTGACTGGCCCAATGCCTATTGTATTGTAGGTCCTGAGGAAGATGTGTTTGATGGTGAAAATGCCAGTGAATTTTAGAAAGTTGGTGTGGGAAACAAAAATACAAGCTTGCCTCAAGGCTGAGACTTTGGCAATGATGGAAAGAGGAGACATATTTGAAGTTAGTACTGTAAGACTCAACAACAAGACTGAGAGGCTAGGTGGGCCTTAGATCCAGCCAAGCTAGGGAGTCTTAGCTGGGGCTTGGAGTCAAGTGTATAGGTTAAAGTTGAACAACTGGCTTGGAACCACGTGAATGCAGTTACAAGAAGAAAACAAGATGAGTCCAAACCCAGGTGTTTACTTGAGCAGAACAGATAAGATGAAAATAGGGTTAGGAATTGAAGTGAGTTGTTGGTGCTCCAAGGAGAGTTGTTGTCTCTAAGGATTGATTGAACGCTGGGGCTTGGGTTCAATCTGGTCCTTTCAGCTGGAAGAAACAAGGCCATATGCAAACTATTTCAAGAAACAAGTGTTTTTGAATGGAAGCTTACAGGGCAATACATGGAAGAAAGCTCTCGCAGGAACTAAGAAGAGTGGATTGATTATCTATTGCTATATAGCAAGTTACTTTAACATGTTACAAGTTAGAAACAATACACATTTATACCTCACAGTCTCCATGGGTCGGAAATCCAAGAGCAGAGCAGCTTAGTGGGGTGGTTCTGGCACAAGGCCTCTCATAAAGCTTCTGCCCAGTAGATCTGCTTTCACGCTGACTCTCGTGATTGTTGTCAGGTCATAGGTCCTCAGTGGTTGTTGGCTGGAAACCTCTGTTCTTCCAGGCAAGTCTCTGCATAGGCCACTTAAGTGTCCTCAGCATATGACAACTGACCTCCCCCAGAGTGATCCAAGAGAGAGAGCCCAAGACAGAAGGCAATTTTTTATAACTTACTTTCAGGCTTAAAACCTAACGGTCTTTTATAATCTAAGTGATGTACCATCGCTTCTGCAATATTCTACTTATCACACATACCAACCCTGTGTGAGTGAGGAGTCTCTGTAAAGGTGTGAATACCAGGAGGTGGGGCTCCTTGGGTGCCACTTGGAAGACTGGCCTCCAGAGAAAGGAACTGCACAACATCCAGACCCTGTTGGAACTAGAACAGGAAGACTACAAGGTACCAAACCCACCTACATTTGTACTGACTCCTGTAGGAGCCGTGAGGTCTTTTCCTTATGGCATCCATCCCATCCTCTTCAGGTTTTACTCATTGGCTTCCTCTCCTTATTCCATCAGTTGGTTTACCTGTGGTCCTACAAGAGCTCTATGATCCAACCCTACTCATACTCAGGTAACTTTATTTCTTCTTCCTAACTGCTTAGTGTCTTGGTCACCCAATACTAAATTTCCACAAGAGAAATCTGATTGTTCTAGCCCATAATGTTACATCAAATCATAGGTAGGCGTTGTCTCTAGTGGAAAAACACTTGGTTTAAATGCTCTTCTCCCAGCCATCAGTCATTATGAGGGGCTTGGATTAGATAGTTCCCAATAGGAGCTCTGAGGCATGAACATCTAAGGTTTGGGGCCAAGCCTTATGGAGTCCATGAAGACAGGGAAAACAGTGACCAACATCTTTAGTAATGAAGAACATGAATAGAAAACTCATGGGCATGGGCAATGGGAGGGATTGACTGTGGGAGTGAGGGGGGACAAGGTGGGGGTAAGCAATGGGGAAAAAGATGGGACAACTGTAACTGAACACCAATAAATAAATAAAAATAAAAATAAAAAAGAATACAGACTCCAGAGTCTGCCAAAGTAGGGCCTGAATCTGGTCCCCATTTTATTAGCCATGTTTTTTTAGGTAAGGTGCATGTGCCATCTCTGTAAAATTGAAATGATAATAATAATAATAATAATAATAATAATTAATAATAATGTATCTGCTAGCATTGTCACAAAAATTGAATGGGATTCTGCATGTAACACGCTTGGTGCAGTGCTGGGAAAACAATAAGCTTTAATAAATGTTAACCATCATTTCTATTAATATAGTTTAATTCGAGTGATATTTTTCAGAGGTGAATGGATAGAGAAGGAGTCTCCATTAATTTCATTCCTTCATTCAACAAATATTTATTGATAATTCTTCTTTTTTCTGTTATAATTTGTTTTTTGGTTATAGCATATACATTGAGGTATTATTCAACTTATTGTTGATTCATTATCACATTATTCACTCAAAGTCTTCAAGGTTTTTTTATTTTAGGTTTTTTAAGTTCTCTGCAGGTGCCCAATTCCCCTGGACCTACTCTCACTTTTTATAGATAACATCTTGTCTCCTCTGCTAAGAAGAGGGAATAGTGGGGTAATGGAAAGAACCTAGACTTGGCAAAAGCAGATGTAAATTATGGTCTTGGCTCTTCTTCTAACTGGTTGGCAAGTTACTTGCCTTCCTTGAACTGGTTTTGTCTCTGTAAAATGGTTGTAATAAAACTTACCTCACTTCACATAAGAGGCCATAGGGTGTGGTGGTTAAGAACACAAGCTCCGAATCCATATCATCAGGTTCAAGTTCCAGATCTCTCTTTTATAAGCTGACCTTGTCCAAGTTACCCAGTCTCTTGGTACCTCTGTTTCTTCACCACCAAATAGGATAATAATGCCAGTATTATGCCCTGAGGGTTGGATTGGGAGGGTTCAATGAGCTGATGTAGAACTACCTGGCACATAGCAACGGCTACATAAAGGTTATCTAGTTTTTTTGATATAGTTTTGCTCCTGGATCTAAGAACCACTAATAATAGCATTTTACTGTCTCCATCAGATGCAGGAATAAAACAAAAGAACAGACATATCCAGAAGCTGGAAGTCAGGAGCCCCTCATTTGCCCTATGTCTCTCCGAGAACTGTTTTACATAATAGTCTCTTCTCTCTGGCAATTTCAGGAAAATAAAAAATGTCTGTCTATGCTGCCACTATTTGTTTCTATCTATTTATCACCAGCTTTATGAAAAGGGAACCACATTCCCTTTTCAACAACCTTTTCTTTTCCAACAACTTCTGGCTCCGCTGACCTTTCAGTCTGATGTCTACCCTCCTGCCCACCTTCACTCACCCCTTCGCTGGAGTCCTTCCTGGCAGGGCACCGAGGACCTCCCTTCCAGCACAGCTGTCTGTCTGCAGGGCTTCACCCTTCTGGGTATCCACCTGGAATTTGAATCACCCTCTTCTTTTTGTGATTTTTTACATACTTTTCCTTTATTGTATGCTCTTAGTTCCCAAGTCTGTCCACAATAACCTTCTCATCAAATGTTCCTCTCTCCTTACAAGTCTATCCTCTCTGATGGCTTAAATTCTCGTATCTGTGAAGGGGCTGCCCATAGGTAGCTCTAACTCCAACTTTCTAAGTTCAAGTCCTTTGAGTTTTAGACTCAATGTGTCTGAAACAAAATGCATCGTCCACCTTTCAGTGGAACTCCTCACGTCTCCTCACGTCTCCTCACGTCTTGCCCGGGTCATCCAAAGTTCAGAGATGGCCACTCGTTGCTCATCCAATTATTTCAACGTCTATTGTGTGACAAGCATTGCATTGTGCTCGACACGGAGAACGCAAACTTGCGTGTGACACAGGCTTTGGGTTTAAGAGCTAGGGAGAGATAGACGTGGTGATGGAAGAATTTGGCAAGCGTGGACAGGGCTCAGAGGAGGGTGTGCCCAAAATGCTTGAGTGGGAGCCATCAGAGAGGCTGCGAGGAGGAGGGGAAGCTGGCCCAGAACTTACAGGTGAGAAGATTTTCTAAAGGAGGTGGGGAAATCCAAACAAAGGAAAGTGTGAGCCAACTCAAGAGAAAAGAAGCAGCCAAGAGCTGTCGGGACCTGAGTGCCCCCCCCCCCCCACAACCAGGCGCTCCGCCAGGAGCCAGGATTCCCTGCAGGCCTACGTGGATGTGTTTCTGGCATTTGTCTTTGCCTCTTTCCTCACTTCCTTAGTCAATCCTTCATTGCTTCATTATTATTTCGTTTTCATTGTTGACTCTCTCTTACGATACTTGGAAAACTTACACGAAAGTAGATGCTCTAATCAACTCCCATGCACCCATCACAATTTCAACAATAATCAGCTCTACTCCCTCACCTAGACCTTTCCCATCTTTATTATTTTGAAGCAAGTTTCACAAATGATATCATTTTGTTCACAAATATTCCTAAAAGATACAGAACTTTTAAGAACTATAACTACAATATATTATTTATAGCTCAAAAAAGAAATCTTTCTTAATATTTCTTAAAGTGTTTCCTAAAACATTTCTTAAAATTAAAAAAAAAAGTTTCTTAAAACATGTTTAATATTATCATATACTCAAATCTTATATCTTATGAATAATTTATTTTTCATAGTTTCTTTTTGCCAGAACCCACATAAAGTCCACACTTGTAGTCGATAACGTTTTAAAATGTTTTAATCTATAGTCTCTCGCCATCCAATTTTTTTCTTCTTCTCTTGCAATTTATTGAAGAAATGAGGTCTTTTGTTCTTAGATTTTCCCCAGTTTGGATCCTGCTAATTGTATCCAAGCGATGTTATTAGATATGTTCTCTTGTCCCTTGTATTTTCTATTGATTGGTAGATACAGATTTGACTTAAAAATTAAATAATTTCTTGGCAAGACTACCTCATAGCAGCCTAGGAAGCACATAATAATGGCTTGTTTTTAACGATCATTGATGCTTAGGACCATTTGTTTGTAAGAAGTAGTAAAATTGTGGTATTCTAAATTCTGTCATTCCTTATTCATTTATCAGCAGGAATACTTGTGTGAAGATGAACTTCCTTTCACTTAATGTGTGCGTTCCCAGTGGCACACTTCATGTAGGAAAGACAAAGTAAATGCATTATTCTTTCCCTTAACTACTAGTGGGTTTCCCAGCGTCTTCCACAGTGAGTAATTCATGTTTTTTTTAAACCATCATTATGAAATTATGGATTTACTCTCTGTGATGTGTTTTAGTCCCCTTCAGTTATGATCCTGCTCTGATGCTTAAATTGTTCTGTGTTTGGCCTGTGATAGCTTTTCCAAATTGGCTCTGAGTTCTTTCTACACAACCCAGTAGTCTTTGATACCTTCTGTATTATCTGATATAAAAGATACTCCAGACCCATCTTATACATCTCCTGCCTCAGACTTGAAGCCAGCCACATGCGAAGGACTTCTGGTTTCTTGTAGTGGGAAATGCATTTCAGGACCACAGTGTTCTCCATTACTTTTATTTATTTATTTTAATATATTTTATTGATTAAGCTATTACAGTTGTCCCATTTTTTTCTTCCCTTTATCCCCCTCTGCCCTGCAACCCTCTTTCCACCAGCATTCCCTCCTCTTAGTTCATGTCCATGGGTCATACATATAGTTCTTTGGCTTCTTCATTTCCTATGCTATTCTTAACCTCCCCCTGTCTATCTTGTACCTACAATTTATGCTTCTTATTCCCTGTACCTTTTCTCTCATCCTCCTCCTGCCCCCTTCCCGTTGATAACCCTCCATGTGATCTCCATTTCTATGATTCTGTTTCTGTTGTAGTTGTTTGCTTAGTTTGTTTTTTTTTTGGTTTAGTTGTTGATGTTGTGTTTGTTGTCATTTTGCTGTTCATAGTTTTCAGCATCTTCTTTTTTCTAAGATAAGTCCCTTTAACATTTCATATAATAAGGGCTTGATCATGATGAACTCCTTGAACTTGATCTTATTTCGGAAGCACTTTATCTGCCCTTCCATTCTATTTTTCAAAATGTATTTTATTGATTATACTATTACAGTTGTCCTGTTTTTTTTCTCCCCTTTATTCCCCTCTGCCCTGTTACCCCACCACCATCATTCCCCTCCCTTAGTTCATGTCCATGGGTTGTACACATAAGTTCTTTGGCTTCTCCATTTTCTATACAATTCTTCACCTCCCCCTATCTATTTTGTACCTACCACTTATGCTTCTTAATTCCTGTACCTTTTACCCCATGCTCCCTCCACCCCCACCCCGCTGATAACCCTCCATGTGATCTCTATTTCTGTGAATCTGATCCTATAATAGTTGTTTGCTTACTTTGTTTTTGTTTTGGGGTTTTTCTTAGGTTTGGTTGTTTAAAGTTGTGAGTTTGTTGTCATTTTACTGTTTGTATTTTTGATCTTCTTTTTCTTAGATAAGTCCCTTTACATTTCATATAATAAGGGCTTGGTGATGATGAACTCCTTGAACTTGACCTTATCTCGGAGCATTTGATCTGCCCTTCTATTCTAAATGATAGCTTTGCTGGATAGAGTAATCTTGGATGTAGGTCCTTGCTTTTCATGACTTTGAATACTTCTTTCCATCCCCTTCTTGCCTGCAAGGTTTCTTTTGAGAAATCAGCTGATAGTCTGATGGAAATTCCTTTGTAGGTTACTGTCTCCATTTCTCTTGCTGCTTTTAAGATTCTCTCCTTATCTTTCATCTTGGGTAATATAATTATGATGTGCCTTGGTGTGTCTTCCTTGGGTCCAACTTCTTTGAGACTGTCTGAGCTTGCTGGACTTCCTGGAAATCTATTTTCCTTGCCAGATTGGGAAGGTTCTCCTTCACTACTTTTTCAAATAAGTTTCCTTTTCTTGCTCTTCTAAAGTTCTCCTGGAGGTTCTTAAGCCTCTCCTCCTTTTTATGAACTCTTGTTTCTTCATTGTGTTCTGGCTGAATGTTTATTTATTACTTCTGTTCCAAATCATTGATTTAAGTCCTGGTTTCCTTCCCTTCACTGTTGGTTCCCTGTATATTTTGCTTTATTTCACTTTGCATAACCTTCATTTCTTCCTTCATTTTGGCATTGTACTCAGTCATTCTGTGAGCATCCTGATTACCAGTGTTTTGAACTCTGCATCTGTTAGGTTGACTATCTCCTCGTCACTTAGTTCTTTTTCTGGCGTTTTGATCTGTTCTCTCATTTTGGGCCATATTTCTTTGTCTGGGTGCACCTGTTACATTGTAAGGGGTGGAGCCTTAGGTATTCACCAGGGCGGAGCAACCCTCTTTGCTGTATTGTGGCTCTGTATGTGGGGGAGGGGCCCCAGAGGGAACAGTGCTGCTTGCTCGGTTCTCATCCCATTTCAGTAACTTCCCCATCTACCAACAAGCAAATTGGACCCTTCTGGTACTGATCTCAGACGGGTAGGTTTGTGTACATTCTAGGACCCCATGGGTCTCTCCAACGAACTCTCCTTTCAGGCTGGAAGTTTCTCCTGTCACCACAACCCCCATAGATTTTTATAGGCAGAGGTTTTGAGGCTTTAATTTCCTGTGCTGGAATCCTAGGTTGCGTGGTCTCTCTTCCCAGTTGTTCCTCCAGCTATATCCACATGTGAATGTGGGATTGCCAGCCACTGCCTGGCCCACCCAGTCCACCAGCCACTGCCTTGCCGTGCATCCTCACCACTCTGCTGCCCATCTCCGCCCCTCCTTCCAGTCTAGATGAATGTTTCTTCTTTAACTCTTTGGTTATTGGACTTACATATAGTTCAATTTTCTGGCAGTTCTGGTTGTTTTTTGTTTTTAAATTTGTTGTTGTCCTTCTTTTGGTTGTGTGAGGAAGCAAAGCATATCGACCTACACTTCCATCTTGCAGTTCCTCCGTTACTATTAATCTTAACTGTCAGAGGAAACTTGACCTACCAGCTTCTGATTCCTATATACTTTACAACTGTGCTGCATTTTGGCTGCTAGATCCTTAAAGCCTATAATTAGTGATGTTCTGCTTCTGTGTAGTCATGTCACTGGCTCATCAGATCCATCAGATCTATCATCTGGGCATTCCAGATGTGCTTTCCAGCCTGGTTTAATCTAAGTTCCCTGCAATGTCCAGCTAAACTGACCCACTGGCTGGTTCATAACCCTGCCCCCATTTTCCCATCTCTGTTACTGTTCATGCTATGGATTCATGTGGGCCACCATTCCTCTATACCTCAGTTTTCAAATGTCCTTGGAATTGTGGCTGATTCCAACTCTGGGGCAGGGAATGTATAGATTTTCCCTTAGGTGTCTCCTCTATTTTGGGGGATGACCTCATCTCCTCACAGTCAAAGTTCTTTCTCTGAACTGCTGTGCCTCTTTCTCATGGCACTAGAAGTATATGCACATTCACTGGGACCATGAATTTCTCGAAGGCTGGGATCCTGGCTGATTTATTTTGAAATTGTCAGTGCTAAGCATTTCCCCCTGAAACACAGCATATTCTCCAATACATGTCAATAGAATGAAAGAATACTTGAATGACTAAATGACTAACTTATGTTCTGCTTGGTGTATTGGTTATTAGGTTGCTATCCTGTTCTCATCTACTTTCAGTCTCACTGGACCACAGTCACCTGGAAGGCAGGGATGGAACTTCCCCATCTTTGTCTTATGGTAGCCACTCACTGCACAGTGGCTGAGTAGAATTTATGGGGAAAAAGAGAGTAATTTAAATCCAAAGTTTCATTCTCTTGTCTCGACCAGCCAAGATCTGAGCTTTTGACCTGTTTCTTTCTGCTGTAGTGGCAGAAGATTTCAGAGCCAAAGGCAGGAACAATTCTGTTTGCCCAGTTTTGCCACTATGTAGTTCTGGATAGCTCAGCTTAATACTGCAATTCCTTTTTGTTTTTCCTTCTTGCCTTTCATTTCTTTCTCTTAGAGGCATCCTGTGTGATTGAAGCTCTTCTAAGCCCATTGCAGAGGCTCAGTGTGGAAGTAAAAATGCTTCCCAGAAAACAGTCCAAGAACAAACAACGAGTGACCCTGGGGATGATCACACAAAAATGCTGTTGACAAAAGATGGGTAGAGAGCAGTTGCCTTTATTTGGACAGAGTGAGGAAAAGAACTCACAGTGAGTCTGTGAGCCAAGAACAGCCCGGGTGTCCCATTATTCTTTTGGGGAGAGTCACATGCCTGTAATGTCTGGAGCTGGGGAAAAGGTCCAGAGCTCTTGCAGCTGCCCAAGGGTCTTCTGAGCACAGATGTGGAGATGGGTGGTGTTACCTGGACCAAGTCACACAGCCTGGTTTCCAGAGTTGGACCTTCGGCTCCAGAGGCTGAATTTTTAGTCCCACGTTCTTTCTGCCATACCAACTCCTTTTTCTTTTGTGAGAAAGCTCAGGGTCCACCTCTCCCCCTGGGGAAATGCAGAAGCCAGCTGGGTATCACGCAACCTGGCTGTCCGAAGACCTCCCTTTTAATGCCTGTTCTTTCAGTAACTAGCTACAAGTCACTGGGCTAGTTCTCTGGCCGTTCTCTCCCCCAGTCTCTTTACGTACCAAATATCTGCTCTCAGTTATCCCTATAGTCCTCTTTAAAAAAAATTTAAATTCTTGACTTTCCTGCTGTTGGAAATTCTGCTGATTACTTTCTAAAGGAGCCTTTAGAATATGGTGGCTGATGATTTTAAAGAAATCATCAACTCTAGAATCCTCAACTCTGATTTGCAGGACTATTCCTAAGATGTAAAATTTTGAACACACAGGGAGGGTTTCCCAAACAACAACACGTGGCCTGAGTTCTTACTCTCCCTCATGTAGAAAACACTCATTTGTGCTGAGGATATTCAAGCTACATGAAGAGAAAGATATCTGGCTACCAAGGCCTAATGGGAAGAATTATGTTCTTTCCTGAACTCTTTGAGTATTTATTTCAGCTGACTGAGGCTATTATTATACAGAGAAGATTGAGAATTCCCATTACCTTAGTGCCTCCTCTGTCTCGGCATGGGACTAATTTAATTCTCATAATGATTCTGTGAAATAGTTATTTTTATCCCCAGTTTAGTCATAAGCCTAGTGGAGAGACAGTGCTCACTAAAATGTTACTCTGAGGAAGAAAAAAAAAAGAAGGAAGGAGGGGAGGAATGAGGAACAACAGGCTTCAAACCATGTAGAGTACTATGCTCAAACCACATACTTGTGGAATACAATGCTCTGAAACCAGGTATGGCCTGTTCCAAATCTAGCCTTTTATTTCCTCCTACTTGTTATATTTGAAAAGGCCTGTGAATATCTGCCTTCTTCCACTGAGCATTTCCTGGGTTCAGTCACTGAAGTGCTATGTGAAAATGTGAACATTCCTTGTGAGAGGATGAGTTGGGTGCCTTCATCTCTCTTTCCTGCCTCATGAGAGCTTGCTACATCAGACTGACTTCTCTTCATTTGCCAGGGTTTCAGACAAAGGCAATCAGGACAGGCATGGTTTGAGAATGGACCGGAAGACAGGTAGGCAGCTCAGGTATCTGGAGAAGTGGCCAGGAAGGGGAATCCTCTCATCCTTGGAGAGAGAGAGAGGCCTGAGAGGAGGTAGGACAGGTCCCATGCCTCTTCTGCTTGCCTCTATCCAACTGAGGGATGATGTGTTGCATCTCAGTCTTGCGCTTTCGATAAGCTGAACGTGGCTCATCTCCATTATGTGATGAAACTAACTGCTGATTAGAGAATTATGCTTTTGATTTACAAGGCTGGGCTTGTTCTAGGAATCCTCTCCCCTCTATTTGCTGTTGACAACAAATGACCTGATTTTTGCCATTGCCAAAGTGTTCCCTTAGACTATGTGGATAGTTATTCTATTTTAGAATACGGAGTTGGGAGGCACATTCAAAAAGTCAACTTTGCATCTGAAACCAATACAAAATAACATTGGAAGTAAACCGTAATTGAAAAGAATTAATTAATTTTTTAAAAGAGCCACATTTAGCCATTGTTGCTCAGGGGTGTGGGCAGGCATTTGTGGGTTCAATTTTAGTGTGAATTGTTAAACGCTGTTTTCATGAATGACTCTGGGTCATCCTTTCAACCCCAACCAGCCTGCTTATACCACCACGCTGTGTACATGGGACCAGAATGCCAATGACTCAGGACAAAGTCTTTGTGTCCAGGGGTAAAGTCATTTATTTCACACGCTCCCCTGACAGAGACTCTCAACCCACATTCCTCCCACACTGGGAAAAATGCTTTCTTCCTTAAAAAGAAAACTGGGATGGCCTAGGGTAGCCCTGGAAGCAGTTGAGAGGCTGCCTCCTCTCTGCTCCCCGCTCCCCCTGCCTTCTCACCAGCTTCATCTGGGGCAGTGCCAGGAGGTGGTGCTACTTCCTTTGGAATACTTTGGTCTAAGTATAGACTAAGCCCCTGCAGCTGAAGCAAGAAGATTTGCCATCACTTGACTAGAGGATTGAGAACAGCTGAGGTTCCTGCCTGCCTCTGATCACTTCCTGCTGCCCTGCATCCTCAAGGACATCCTGCGTGACTGTGATGGATAAGGATGGTGCAAGGAGCCCTATCTCGACGGCTCTGCCTTGTTCAGTTGATGACCTGATGATTCCTTTTGACCTTGATGTCACCATGGCCCAGTGCTTGATTTTCCAGCAATGATATCCAATCTCTTTGGGTTTTATCTGCCCTAGACTACCTCCCAGAAGCCGACTTTCAGCCTATTTTCACTGCTGTCCTTTGAAATCACAGCAAAACTCAGATCTGGCCCTGATGTGACCTTGTAGAACTGGGTTTATTTATGACCTTCATTCCACTCATCCCTGTGCACCCATGTTTGAACTTTGCTAACTGATTTTCCTACCCCTACCCCTGACCCAGGTATGCTGGGGTTGCACTGGAAAAATAAGAGGACCCCTGTACTGAAAGGTGAGAGGATCCCCCATCTACAACTGTGTCATGTACGGTCAGAGGATGAAGGCCAGACAAGGCTACAAGATCTGATGCAAATTTCAGGAGTCCCTGGCTATTGTTAAGCTGGGTTACTATCTCAGAGGAAAGAAGATGAAAACGAGAAATACAAAGCAGGAGTAAAGAGATGGCACTGTCCCTAAGCAGTGTATGTTTCCGTTCCCTCACCAGTGGATTTTGCAGATTTCCATCAGCGTTTGTGTGTGTGAGGTAGATCCATTCACAGAGACCGGGACAGGTTGTGCCTCCAGCAGGTAAACGCATACTTCTGGGTCAGTTCACTGCTGACCTTGGATTTCACACTGGTTTAATAACGAGAAGAGTAAAATCATAAGGAAAGCACTGGCAATCATGTGCAATATCTGTTTTCTTATTCTGGGGACCTCAAAGAACTGGATGGGAAGAATATCTTTTCTTCCCTTCTAGATGCCAAAAGTCTGGCTCTAGTTTTCTTTAGCAGTTGACTTTGTCAAGCTTACGCCAGTAGAACAGCCTTTTGTGTATTTTTTTTTCCACCAAATCCCCTTGGCCTCTGAACTAAAGCAAACTTCACTGAATGTTATTGCTGAATAGCTCGCGGCATGTTTACGATACATATGACTTTCTCTGGCTGACCTCACTGGAGGGGGCTGTTGCTTAGCCAGGGACCCATTTAGAGTGGCAGGGGATGAGAAATTATAGACTATCCAGTCTAACCTCAGAGGTAGGCAGATCTGAGAGACATTAAGAAGGAATGAGATCACAAAACATCTGGAGAAATACAACTGACAAAAACTAGACATTGTGGTTTTGTAAAGGGTAAATCTTGTTTAACAAATGTGGTGAGAAAAAAAGAGAGAAAAAAATGAAAGAGATAATGTGGAAAGTAGAGGGTTATGAGACAGTTGGGACAGAAACTATTAGGGTTTCCAAAAGACTTTGGACAAAGTATTGCTAAAGGGACACACACATTGGGTGGTACCTCCAGACTTCCCTTTAGGGTGTATTTCAATCATTGCAATAAAGAGCTCAAATCAAGCTGTAATTACCCCATTCCCTGCCCCCCAAGGGTACTATCTTAAATCCTCATTATTATACCCTTGGGTAGGGAGACGAAAGCCAAGTAACACTGTGAAGTTTGACCTCTAACTTTCTCTTGCAAGTATTAGAATAATAGGTTGGCTTGACGTGTCTATGAAAGCTGTTCTGGAAAGATGCTTGGGCTGCATGAGCTGAACCGTCACGCCATCAGTGAAATAGATTTTTAGTTTCGGGATCAGCCAACTGTAGCTCAGTGGTGTTTGTAAGTAAACTTTATTGGGACACAGCCACACCCATTCGTTTACGTATTGTCTGCGGCTGCTTTCACGTTGCAATGGCAGAGCTGAGCTAGTTGCAACTCTCTGGCTCACAAAGCCTAAAACATTTACTATCTGCAGTTTATGGAAAAAAATGGTGCTCATCCTGACTCTGGTTTTACTGTAGTCCTCCCCAATCAGCCTTTTAAGTAGCCCCATGGTGACTTTCTATCATTTTAATCTATTTTATTTTCTTCATAGCTAATATCACTATTTAAGCTCTTGAGTTATTTATTCATATTTTTGACTCTTTCCTCTAAACTAGAAAGAAATTTCCTTGAAGGCAGACATCCTACCTGCTCTGTTCATGACAGCGTATCCTATTCCCAGGTCCTGGCCTAGAGAAGTTGTTCGATCAGTAGTTGTTGCATAAACAATAAATGAATGCAGGTGAGAAGAATGGTGAGGCTAAGGGGGGTTGGGATGGAGAGGCAGTGAAAATGCTTAGTGACTGAAAGGGAACAACAGAATGCTCATGTATTTGTGCTTTTTAATGTCAGTGGCCAGACACTAGTTCCACATTATTCAGAAATACCCAAATTGATCTACCCACTCTTTTATGTCAAATTATAATCCATACTAAGTCATTTAAGGCAAATATTTCTTTGCATGGTTCCTGAACATTTTCAGGAATGGAAATTACCGCTGGTGGCCTGGCCCCCTTCCTGGTCCTCTCACGACAGTCTCATTGCTGAGCCCCTGACACCAGGGTCATGCCCCTGAGACGTGAAGGCGGTCTACTTGCTTTGGAACTTGAGCATTGCCTCCATCATACTTGGGTTTTTACTTCTAGAAGAAATCATTGTGAAACTGACTGCTGCAATCACATGCTTCTGCAAACTAATTATCACATCAAAGGGAAGTTGTGGTCTTAAGGAAACAATAGTGTAAACCTCAAGGTGTTAATAAAAAAAATCCTAGTGTTTCTTGAGTGCTTGAAGAATAATCTGCAAGATAAAAGGACATGGCCCTACCCCTGTGTTCCAATCATTTCTCTGCAGCATTTCTCAGGGGAGCTCTGAGTCAAGCACAGTTCAGTGGGTAGCAGGGCATTTTGTTAGACTGGGAAAGACGGGAGGTGTTTATGGGCATGAAAATTCATTTTATTCTGTGGACACTGTAATTTGTCTCAGAATGATGATTATGGGCTACTAAGATCAAATCAAAACTATTCAGGGACTAATTTTAACCAGACTCCACTGGTCAAAGATGAAAAGATTTGAGGGTCAAATAAGGACACTTAACTGCAATGGATTGATATTCATGAAATATAATTAAATTAATGAGTTCAAAACTACGTTCAGAATAAAATAATTGCTTACCATTGAAAAATGCTAATATTGATCCAACTCATTATTATGATTACTAAATGGGAAGAATCTAATATTCATTTTGTCTTTTCCTATACAAGCTCTACCATTCAGTGAGTAACCAAATAGTAATAATGGGAAATTTATATTTATAAAAATATCCAGCTAATAAGTGAGGAAGAGACAGATGATAGCATTGGAATATCACATGAAACCACTAACAAAAGACTGCATCATGACATCAAGGATGAGTGGCTACTGTTGTCACAAACAGAAAAAATGAGACAACCATACATCGGGGGTCTCTGACCTCTGGGCCACAGACTGGTACCAGCCCAGGCCTGCTGGGAACTGGGCCACACAGCAAAAGGTGAGCTTGAATGTAATGCACTTGAATCATCCTGAAACCACCCCCCAACCCCCAGTTTGTGGAAAAATTGTCTTTCACTAAACTGGTTCCTGGTCCCAAAAAGGCTGGGGGCCACTGCCGTACATCATGTGCCTCCTGACCAAAGGACATACCACCACCTTTGAAGTAAGTAGTTTTGCCAATGGATGAAACTTGCATCTGATTCGGCCACTGGATGCAAGTACTAACGTACAGGAAATGCAGAGGACAGTGGATCACGTTAAAAGGCACCACGAGAATGCAGCCAGCAAAATCCAGGCTGGGAAGCTCTACAAGATAGATGGACTTGTTTCTTCAAGTAAATTGTTAGAAAGAGAAGGAGATGAAGGGGGGACCTATGGATTGAAAGAAAGTTAAGCAATTTATCAATCAGCCATAATGCAGGGATATTATTTACATCCTGATTCCATAAACAAACTATAATAAATTATTAACATCTATGGTTCAATTAGAAATTTGAACATGAAAGAGATATTGGACATTAAGGAAATTTTAATTTTTGGGTGTGATTTTAATATCACATTTAAAAGGAGTCCTTTTAGAGATACTGAAATATTTACAGATGAAATGATATATTATCTGGGATTTGCTTTAAAGTAATACAGGGCAGAGACTTAGGTAAGGATATTGATGAAAATTATTGGGTGATGAGTTCATGGAGTTCCTTATGCTGTTCTCTCTATTTTGCGTATGACTGACGTGTCCATTGTAAAATTTTTTTTAAATGACTAGCTTGGCAGAAAGAACAGTGGTTGTTCCACTAGTACTTTCAATGGCAGATAGAGAGGGTGACATATGACTATAAATCACTTATTGTGAAACTTATCTATGTGAACCTATACTACATAAATAAATAAATAAATGTGTTATGTGTAATGTAATTTTATTTATATTATAACATTGGATTAAAAAATATATATAATGTAAAATAGGTTATCTAGTTAATCACCAGGTTATTTCAAGCGATTTAAAAATATTTAAATAATCAGTTAAAGTGATTAGCTTAATATAATGCCTGTTACCATTTCTTCACAGGGTAACACCTAAATAAGGACAGTTACAACTGCAGAAACACAAATCTCATGAATATCTTATTGCTATGAAAAGCATTCCTCAGGAGTCTGCCATGTGCTAGCACTAGACTCAGCTCTAAGGATAAAAATTGTCTACATCTTGGCCCTACTCTGGAGAAACCCATTTCCCCGTGGGGGAGACAGACAATAAAAACCACAGAAGAGTAGACTGGCAGCTGTGAGAGACAGGGCTCGTGGTGCCAAGGGAGTGCAGCCGACCTGTCCTGTGAGAGAAGGGGATCCCTGGCTGGAAGGTGGGCTTTCAGCAGGTAGAAGGGCAAGGGAGCAGTAGAGAAGGTGGGACAGTCGTGAGAATAGCAAGGAACACTGGGAAGACATTTCCCCAGCTCTTAGTAGAGCTGGGTGATTGTGTGTGAGGGGAAGAAGGAAGAGAAATGAAGCTGGCTGGGGAACATCGTGTGCTAGGTATTTTGGAGGATGTGGAAGAAACAGAAGGCACACTGGTCTGTCTGTGCACGGTCCTGAACATCTCATCCTACGGAGCTCCTGTGTCACTCTGGACGCAACAGCAAATCCTCTCTCAGGGGCTGCCCCACAGTAGTCCAGCTGTATCCCTCAGCTTACCACGCTTTCTTCTCCACAGTCTTTCCTTCCTGACCTGCTTGTCTGTGCTCTCTCCTAGCCCAGGATCTTTCTCCTCCTTTTCTATCTAAATCTCTGGGGAAGGGAGAAAACACTCTGAATTTCTTTGTCCTGCATTTAGCCACAGCTAAACACTGCCTGCACTGCTGTTCACCAATAACCTTGATGGCCTTTGCCAGTTGAGTTGACAACCAGAAAGGACTTTGGCAATTAAACAATTTTAACATTTGTTTTAACTTGAAGAATGATGTCAAAGTTGTAACATGTATTAGATGATCACTTTTCCCTATCATTTTGGTTTAATTTACCACTTTAAAGAGAAAAAAAAAAAACACTTAAGTAGTCCAATGAGGGTAATTCCTTGTCATTTATTGAGAGATTTTTCTTGGTCAAAGCAAAACATTAGCATTCTTAGCTGTTCACTTATTTATACTACAAGAAACCAACAGTTATGCAAAGCCACTGCCAACATAATCATGAGCTGCTGTATGGAGTTTTAAGTACCTCATGGAAAAATAACGCTGAATTGGAATTCTTCCCAACAGCCAGATTCGTTAATGCTTTGACAACTGAGGTAGGCAAAAAAAAAATCTAGAAAGCAGTTATAAATATGAATGGTTGTTAAACCTTTCAGCAGGGCGATTTAGTGTAAAAAAATGTCAGATATTAGCACACGTGCTCTTGCAATAGTATCGTAGCTGTGTCATGTCCTTAATTTACCTAGAGTTAATTGCAGGTTTAAAATGCTTTATAGTTTAATGAACAAACAGAGCACAGCCTCAGGTATGTTTTATTAACCTGGCTGTGCCTAGTATTTCAAAACAGTCTTTGAAAATGTGGGAGACAAACTGTGTGTGCCTGTGTGTGTTGTGTGTCTGCATCTGTGTCCGTGCTGATATTTATAAGTCTTCACACAGAAGCAGTGGTGGGCAGGGTGGACACTGGGACAGAGGGGGTGGCTTGCTGACACAGCCATT
Organism: Macrotus californicus; assembly: GCA_007922815.1. NCBI lineage: Eukaryota > Metazoa > Chordata > Mammalia > Chiroptera > Phyllostomidae > Macrotus > Macrotus californicus. The sequence goes on along the minus strand of VMDR010003093.1, from coordinate 46,672 downwards.
CTCAAAAGTGTACATTTCAATCCTGTGGCAACTAAGTCTTGGACAGGGCACCTGAAAAGGGATTTCTGGTATTTTTTTTTTCTTTTGCTCTTTATGTTTTAAACAGGTTGCCATGAGCACCTCCTAAATACATATTCTTTTCTTATAAGCAAAAGGCAGGGGCTATGAACCAAGATGTAGAGCTTTGGACATGAGAAGGGTTTATAAGTGTATCTGAAGCTTTCATCCTCATGGAGCAAAGAGGAGAGCAATAGTAGACATCATCTTTCTGAACAAAATTGTCCCCTTGTTCTGACAGGTGATACACACAGGCTGGGTTTCCAAGACTTAATTGCCTTTCGCACTTCAGGGGGTGATGGCTGCATCTGTACCGTGTTCATCTGCAGCTACTTGGCATAGTCTCTCATTATACTTACACACCCTATCTCACATGCCAAGTTAGTTGTGAAGGGGTTCAGAATAAGTTACCCCAAGACATGCCTCTGTGGTATGTGGATTATTTTGAACTAAAGGCAACTGAGACCCTGTGGGCTCATGAGAAACTTCTGCATATTCGCTTACCCACCTAGAAGAATTTAAATTAGGGGCCTTGCCTATGATAAGTTATTATCAGAGATAACATTTTCTGAGCTATTTAAATGGCAAGGCAAACTTCTAATTACTAAACATCTGCTTTTTTTTTTGATCATCCTGAGAAAGACGTTGGTGCCTTATCTCATCCTTAACTCTGAATAGCATATGTACCTCATTTTAACTTTTTGTTTTTGAGCCTTTCATGTATGTGGGTTCTCTGACTCTCTCATGTATATGGGGTTCGCCCACACACATGTGTAATTAAATTTGGTTATTCTCTCTTGCTAATCTAATCTGGCTCACGTAGATTCAACTATTGGATCATACAAAAGAACCTAGAAGGGTGGAGGAAAGTTTTTCCTCTCCTCCACAGTTCTGGTTCTGCTTTGCATGACTTGGTCAACTGAAAACTTGATTCCAAACTACCAAGAGAAGGAGTGATAAAAATTCAAAATGGCAATGATGACAAAGCAGCCAATGTTGATTGAGACTAACAATGCACCAAGCATTGCACAAAGAGTTTAACTTCAACCTTATTCACTACTCACCGCAAGCCTGTGGGGAAGGACCAATCATTATTTCCTCTGTGCCGCTGAGGAAAGCAAAGCTTAGTGTGCCAAGTCAAGACCCAAGGACAAAGATGCATGCATGGCTGAGCTGGGCTTGCAGTGCAGGCAGCTGATCTGGAGCTTTGTTCTTGGCCAATGAGCTCTTGGATGTCACAAGTCTCCTGAAAACAGAGGACTCCACTCAGCATCAACCTTTGCCAGGAAATGAGTAATTTCTCTCCAGATTCTTGGATGTACGTGATGTTTCCAAGCTGTCCATGAATCACATTTACACTTTCTGTTTTTAAAATAAAAAGCATTATTTCTAGACCTTTTGGAGAAAATGAAATAGAATATGTTTTTCCAGATTTGAATTTTTTATTGCAGAAATGAATGCTTGTTGTAAAAATTTAAATATTATAAAATGGAAATAAGTGAAAATTTTTTTTGCATTTTTAAAAACTCTTTGGTCGCATTCCTCCTCATTCAACTACCTCTAAGCTCCATCCCACTTACCAGATGTAACCAAGGTTAAGAATTTGGAATCCATCACTTTATCTTTTTCTGACCCCCCACTGCCCCTAGCACACACACTTCTTAGCAGTGTTAAGTGGGCAGACTTTGGGGCTAGATTCCTTGGATTCGAATCCTAATTCCACCATTTATTAGCTAACTGATTATATGCTAGTACTCAATTTCCTAATCGATAAACTAGAGATGATAATTCTACCTGTATCATAGGCTTATGTGAAGATGGCATGAGTTAATATATAAAGCAGTTAGAACAGAGATTGGCCGAGATCAAACCCTCAATAAGTATTTTATCTCTGTCTATATCTCTCTGTGTGCACACATATATTTAATACACATGGAGGTGATAATATACAAGTTATTTTGCGTCTCATAGTTTTGACTTAACAATATATTATTTTAGTAATATAAAACTGCTATTTAAAAAAAGCAGTTATACAACATTCCATTTCACACATGTAACCTGATAGTAGACTTTCAGATGTGTCTTTTACTTTTAGAAACAGTGCTGTCATAAACCTCTAAGTACATAAATCTCTATGCGTTTGTCTGAGTACCACTATAGAATAAATTTTTAGAAATGGAATTGCTGATAAAGATGTATTCATATTTAAAATTTTGGTTAAAACTGCCAAACTGCACCCCCCAAAGGCCATATCAATTTAAAATTCAAAGCATCAAGATCGAATGTGTGTATTTTCCCACAATCCTGACTGTTAATTATGAGAATACTTTTTCATTTCTACTAGACTGGTAGATAAATTAAAATCTTATTGTTGAGTTCATTGCATTTATTTGATTAGTTGTCAGTTTCAATGTTTTTAATGAGTAAAATGACGATTTGTAGTCTTTTGTGAATTGGCTATTCTTATCTCTTGTCCATTTCTCTACTGGGGTGTTTTTCAAATTAATTTTTAAAATTTTTATATATTAAGAATTTTAATCCCTTATCAGTCACATATGTTAAGAAGTTCCCATGCTTGATGGTCTTTTAATTTATTATTTTTACTTCATAGGAATTTGAAATTTATACACAGACAAATGTGTGAATCTTTTCCTCTCTGGATTGGAAGGTTCTCCATCGAAGGTTTATATAATTCTCATATTTATTTTAGTAGGTTTTGCTTTTTAAAAATATTAAAATGTGTGTCAAATAAAATAGCTCCATGAGTGGTGTGGTGTGAGGTGGGGAATTTAACTTCATTTACCCCTAAATAAATGGGCAAATTTTAGAGAGGTTGAAAAACAAACAGAAAAAGTATTTTCAGAAGAACTATAATACATATTTATTCCTTTAATTTGGCAGTCAAGCACATATTTCTTGCATATTTATCATCATATGCACTGCATGGGTCAACGCTGGCTAACAGAACTTCCTGTGATAATAGAAATAGTTTGTGCCTATACTGTTAAATGCAGCAGCAACTGGTCACATGTGGTTATTGAAATATGGCTAGTTGGGCAAAGAACTGAATTTTAATTTAAAAAAAATTAATTTATTTAAACTTGAAGAGCTACTTTTGGCTGTCAGGTAGGACAGTGGGACTATAGATGCTGGTGGTGATGGAGGAACAACAGACGTGTCGTGTGAGTGTACTGAGAAAGAGAAAGACAATATATGAAAGAATGCAAAAGGCCCTGGCAAATGCTTTCTATTAGAAATTGTCAAGTTTTGGAAAAACTCCAATTTTGTATCTCCTTTTAATTTAAGGATAAGAGAAGGAGGAAGTTTGGACCCTTTTGGCATTTTTAGTCTTGAGGTTCTTGGCTCCCAAATGGGAAAGAACAAGTCTGCTGGTTAACAGCCCTTCCATTTCAAGCTCTTAAACTGCATCTTGGCCTTACTTGTGTAGACCTTACCTTTTTTCCTACATGCAACACATCTCTTTTTCAAGAAGGCTGCAGCGAACCTGCAAATGTAACAACCTATCTCTGTATTAGTTTCTCCCTTATGAGGATAATGATGAGTTCGCTTTAAAAAATGAGCTGAAAAGATGCCCACATGGAACATTCTGGATGTGGATTCTGAAATCTCTTCAGTCTTTCCTGTAGGGTCCCATTAGTTTCAAGAGTTTGAGGCCACGGCTGTTAACTCACTTGATACTGAATTGTTCAGAGAAACCCAAGGAATACTCATTTGATGATGTTAATGTGCAGATGTATTTGAATGGCAGGAAGCCCTGTGGATTCTAGGCTAGAAAACCTTTATTTCCATTTCCAAAAGAAAACAGGCTTGTCCCTCTGTTGTGGAACATGCGAACCCAAGCCAGTCACACTCATAGCAAAGTTGTTATTGTGGCTCTGGGAACAAGTGGTTGTATGTTGAGAAGGTTATATGCCACAGGGGGATGGGGACATGCCAGCCTGGGTTCAGCAGCACGAATATGCAGGTGACTGGAGCCATGGGCAAGCTGTCAGGCGTGTGGCCACCAGATTTATTACCAAAGTAAAAGGCATACATTATGTGCAGAGCCAGCTGGTCACCTGTCAGGTGGAGAGCTGAGGCTGAAAGCAAGCTGCTCACCACTGAGGAGATAACAGCCAGGTGGAGAGAGCAGCAGTGGGGGTGTCCAACAAAAATAATCCTATCCTGCAAGGTGCACTGGCATGCTTTTTTTGTGATAAGACTGGAGGATGAGAAGACAAAAGCAAGTGCTATTGAAGTGTTAGACCTTGAAGCTTAGAGAACGTTTGATATGGCATCTCATGAAACTTTAATCATGAAATTCATTCAAATTCATTGAGATGAGTGGGAAGATAGGAACTGACAAGTGGCAGAAGCTGTTCCAGCTCAGGGTGTTGATTTATGGGGAGGCAGAGAGCAGAATGCTTCTGGCTTTCCCCTCCAGTCTCACTTAACAACTTCATTAATAACCCAGATAAACAAGCCATCTAGTTCATGAATAGCATCTGATATTAAATTGAGAGGTGTTGGGAATAAAAGAGAAATCCCGAACAGACAATGGGTCCACGTGGAGAAAATAGAGAATCCTGACCACGAGGAGGTAGGATTCTATTTGAATATGGAAGATTTAATTTTTTTTCTGATAATCTCCAAGCACATTTGAGAAGAGAATAAAAATTCTCTTAGTATTAGCTGATAATTATTATGTATGCATTCCAAACACGCTCATTTAGTTCTCACAGCAGCATTATGATGTGGGCTTTATTATCTTTTTTTTTCAAACGCTATAAACTGGAGATCAAGATGCAAAGATAATTCACCAAGAGCCACACAGATGTAAATATTAGAGCGAGGATTTAATATTCAGGTCTGCTAGCCTTCAAAAGCCAATGCTCTTTTTTCTGTGTTCTTGCAACTCCTAGTGTGGTACATGAGCCAGCCTATCAGCCTCACCTTGGACCTTGTTAGAAATGCAAAACCTCAACCCTCTTTCCTCAATCTCACTGACAGAGAATCTGCATTTTTGGCAGGCTTCTCAAATGATTCATATGCAAATGAAAATGTGAGAAGCCCTGGTCTGCACTCCGTAAACAGAAAAGCGCAATCCTAATGGAAACAGCTCTCTGTAACTGCCTCACTCCTGCCCCGGCGTCATCCTAGGGCCACCACCTTCTCAGTCAAGGTGTCTTCGGCACCCACAATCACACACTTGGTTCTGCCCATTAGGGAAGTAAAGAGGAGTTTCCAGAACAAATAACTTTAACCTTGGTTTTAGTCATACCCGGTGTTCACCGCTAACATTCAGCGCTTACCACACAGAACTGGAATCGTTAATTCCACACTAGGCTCTGAAGGCTTGCAGGGCGAGGGTCTGTCTGTTATCTTTCTTTGTTTCCCTGAGCACTGGCACAAAGCCTCACCTGGCCCAGAGAAGATGCTCAGTAAATGCTTGTTGACATACTGTGTGAATGAACAAACACTGGCGAAGCTTTTCATTCTGCCTGGGCGACATCTCATTGATGACTTTCCCTAGACACTTCGAAATCAGAGGTTTGTTGAAAACATCTGGAAAACTCTTGCGTTGCTGCCATACCCTTAACCACAGGTTTAGTTCCTTTTAGGCCTCAGCAGATGTTTTCTCCTGGCAAAAATCAAAGAAAGGAAATCGACAGTATCCTCTTCACAGTGAATTTTGAAATAAAATACAGTTGTAAATAAGAAAAATTCCTCCACAGATGGAATTTCTATGTTCTCATTTCTTCTGCACTTTGTAATTTCTAGTGGGAGGCTAAGGTCAGGATACATTTGCTCACTCATTCAACAAATATTTATGAAGACCTGTTATGCGCCAAATGTTAGAGATATTCATGAGATCAGATATACATCTTACACACCTTGTGGAGCAGAGAGACTGACAAAAGGTAAGACTAAAATTGAAATAACTAATTCAAAGTAGTTCATGAAATTCAACAAACATTCATTGAGTTCCAGCTCTGCACCATGCACTGTTCTAGCAGCTGGGGACAGAAAGATGCTTAGTCAGAGCAGCTTGCAATGCAGTGAGACCAACATGTAAATGGATCATCTTTTTGTGTGGCAAGGGAAAAGATGGAAGGGCGTCCGAGGTGCTTAAAGAGCATACTGGGAACAATGAATGGTAGGGAGGCAGAGGAAGTGGGTAGGAGAATTCTGGGAAGAGGTGATTCCTGAGCTGGGTCTTAAAGCACGAGCAGGACTTTACCAAGCAAGAGGGAATGAACACAGAAGTCAAAGTTTCTTTGCCTCGACTGAAGAACCCAAACAGCTAAGTGCTGAAGTGCAGTGGGGATTCTAGTGTGGGAGGTGTCAGTTGTGTCCCAGAGCCGGGAGGGACCATGTGAGGGTTCTGTGGCCCGGAGATGAGGCAAGGACATGCTGTGCCATGGAAAGGGTCTCTGAGCAGACATATAAGTGACGCCCTTTCTCTCTCTCTCTCTCATTCTTGGTCTTTCTTGCTTTCTCAACTCTTACCTTTTGAATTTCCAGGATGTCAAGTCATTAAGATATTAAAAGTCATTAAGTCATTAAGAACTTAAAGTTTTAGAAGACAAAAAAAATATTAAAACAAAAGATAATCATATGATTTATTTTATATTATCGATTTTTTACTGAAGTTGGTTGTTGTGTCTAAGCAGTAGACAAAAAATTAAGGTGTATGATGCTCACCTTCACTTTCCAACCTCATCGATGTATCTCTGTAACTATGTGCATAGCCTCTTTCAAAGATGGCTTTCAATGTGTAAATTTGAAAGCCCCTGAAGAGTACAAAGTCTGGCCCAAATGGTTCTTCTGGCACAGCCACATGTACAGTAACATTTTTTTTTTTAAATTTGAAAAGGCATCTGCTGAGAATGTGATGGGTCTACTTGGGGTTTGGGTGAGATGCCCTAAGTGCGCACACTTAGCTTTTGCCTGTTCCCTCTATGTTCTCTCATATTAGGGTTTTACATCAGGATGGAGTTGGATCCACAGTCTCCAACAGCCTCCAGGGTCTTCTGATAATAGCAAAGGGCTCTTCTCTGCCCTCGTCCTTGGAACCCGGATAGGAAATTTGTCTGTATCACAAGTCAAAGGTGAATTGCTAAGAAAAGCTTTTTGATACATTCCTAAGGTATTGATGGGGGAGACTTTGATGGGAAGTTCTAAAGCATTTCAGAGCATAGAAAACCTCAGATGAAGTCATGAGGAAAAGGGAGAACCAGCACCCTTGTTCTATTCCTCTTCTTGTCTGCCATGTCTAGATCTCAAGACCTCTCTTATTTTAATTTTCATTGTTTTTCAAAATAGAATTCTTCCCTGCCCTGAAGCTCTCCTCTCTGGTATCCAAGAGGGTTTATATGACTAACAACTGCTCGTAAAAAGTAAGCAGAAGTCAGAAGCCTCCCTGATGGTTCCTCCCTCCATCGCCCTCAATCACAGCCCAACCTTTCATGTCAGGATTTTCAGGGAAGCCAAAGGTTATGTTCTCTGCTTTCTTTTTTAAGTGTGTCCCAGTACATTGGACCCATAGACCAGGTTCCCTCACAGCTGGTGCCAGAGTGATAGCTGTGGTCTTTATTAAGATTTAAATCACTTAAAATCCCATTGCTCTTTCCCTAGCTTCAAATGTGCAAATAAGAGGTACAATATGAAAAAGGGATTTTCTATAAGACTCAACTATTTCTTTTAAAAGTGAAGAGCACTGTTGACATAAGAATGTGTAATTCTTTAGGTTACCAAATATATATACCACATGATGGTTTTTAGAAGTGAGCTCAGATGATAAAAATTTTTATATAATAGTAACTCCCCATCCCCACATTTTTCCTACTCGTTCACATGATTGTATAACACAGGAATATGTGAGTTGATTTCCTTCCACAAAACCCAGAGCGCTTGCTTTGCTAACAGGGGTGGTGGCGCTCATGTGGTCATGCCCTTACGGTGGAGTGGGACATGGACAATTTTCAGGTCATTACTACATGAAAACCATAATTCTTAGCACAAGATCTATTTACATTCAGCTTTAATGGGAAAAACCTGAGCACATTTTCAAAGTTGGGTCCATATTACCTAGCTTTCAGGAACGAGACATATTTACTAGGAAGTAAATTCATAAATACTTAAAATTAAACTACAACTGCCAGGGTAAATAAAATATGTTTTATGATCCAAAATGCCTCCTTTTATGGCTAGACTTAGTAGCTACTCATCCTTCAATTTTGTTAATCCATAAAACACTTCCTATTTAATAATACAAAATGAGAAAACGTGAAATTTTTGCTCTTAGGGTAATTTTTAAAGCAAATTTGTATCCATGTGTTTGTGCTTGTTTTGGTGAGGTAGGGAGAATGATTATTTTTATTCCCCAAGAGTGGACAGTGAAAGGGTCAACAGCGAATGCCCTTCTGTTTGTGAATGCACTCTGCTTTGTTCTAGAGAGGCCCCGTGCTTGCTATGGATAAGGCATTTATTGCTTGAAGCCTGAGTTGAAATCAGATTGATTTGGGCTGAAATTTAGGCTACTATGCAGTCTTAGGCAAAAGTTAACCTGTTTTGAGACTCAGTTCTTTCATCTGTACAATGGGGATGATATCTTTTTTTTTCAGGTTTTTGTAAGTATTTGAGATATTGCATGTATAATTAGTACAGTGCTTTGTTCCAAGTTGGTGGTAAATAAATGCACTTATTATATGCCAAATAAATGTGTCTATTGTACGACAAAGAAATGCACAAAATAAATGCTAAAAATGTCACTATTGTACACTAGACACTGTGCTATCTGTTGGGACTAAAACAAAGAGGAAATTCTAGTCCTTATTCTCAAAGAGGTTATGATTTTGTGGAGGAGGGTAGGTCAGGCAAGAGAAACATGCACACAGAAAACTGTAAAGTAAGTCAGACCATGTTTAGACCTCTCAACAGGGGATTATGAACAGTGCCCGGGAGCCCAAAGGTAGGAGTGATTAATTCTGATTAGCGAAAGGGGAAGGGGGAAGTCAGTGACTATTAGGGAAAACATCATTAAAAAATAACACTGGAGAACCTTGAAGAATAAACAGAATTTTATTAAGTGAAAGAATAAAGAATGTCCCAGCAAGAGCCACAGATGGCATTAGAAAAGGTGCTGTGGCATATGACAGGCCCACAGAAGTGAACTGTGACTTGGCTCTTTCCTGGGCTCCACCCTGCTAGCCCACCCTGCAGATTTTAGACTTGCCAGCTTCCATAACTGCATGAGCCAGTTTTTCAAAATCAATGATATATATCTCAATATCATATGCAACTGTTTATATACAATCAAGAGGACTTACTTCTCCTGAGATGTGAATTATGGCCGTACACAAGATCAAACATGCTAAACACTTCAGAATCCCTTTGCCAGGATTTAACTCCACGAGGGGAGTCATTCTGTTTTTGCCAAGTCACTGCTTCTCAGGATTTTTCCAGTCCCCTCTCACAGCGCCCTCCCCCAGCAGTGGGGTTTGGATGGGATGGGGCTAAGATGCGCTGACTGCACGTCAATGCTCCTGAAGCTGCCTGGAATGATTGCATCTGTGGGCCTCTCGCTTCGCTTTACCGCTTCAGGAGCCAGGGAGAATAAGGCACATGTTATCCCGTCATGTTCTGTGCACGGCTGCCTGAATTCTTTAATACCTAGATGCGCATTACCAGATTCCAAGATTTGCAGCCACTTGAGCTGAATTGTTCTTCAATGAAAACTGTAAAAATCATAATATACTTCCCTGCCCAGAATGAGCCGGCGTGTGCTGCATAAAAACCAGACCCCATCGTAGGGATGCTTTTATTATAATAACAACATCTACTTGATGGCTGCTTCATTTACTGCTTCATTTACTTTTATAAGTATTACCTCATTTGATCTTCACAAATATTAGATAGGGAAGGATTTCTTACCCCAATTATGTGTGTGTGTGCGTGTGTGTGTGTGTGTGTGTATGGAAACAGAAGCCCTGAGAACTTAGATGCACATGAACTCACAGCTAATGGTATTTTGGCATTTGGGGGACCAGGGATCCCCATCCTCATCTTCCTATACTAAGTCCCATACTTTTTCCTCTCTCCTCTTATCCTCCCTTCTTTAATTCCATCCTTCAACAATATGTGTTTACTAAATTCTAAGTCAGGTATTGCTCTAGGTCTGGAGGTACAGTGAGCAATATGACAGAAATCTTCATGGACCATTTTCATGGACTGTCTCCACGGAGCTTACAGTATAGTAAGGAATCTTATAGGCATAAAAATACACATAATTAATTTTAGTTGTGAGAATTGCTACTGGGGGAAAATATAAGAGGCCTTTAGAAGTGTGTAAGTAGACTCATTTATTCAGCCTTGTTTCACAATGAAATGTTGCATGTGAGCTAATGTTCCAGATAACTGAGTCTTGCCTCTTTAAATGCAATACCTCCGTTCTGGATGACAACCCTTTGAAAATAGAAACTTCCTTGCTTTATTAGGGGCACATGGGATATATGCCATCCTTTTCTTGACCTCTGAGTTATTGATGCTCTCAGCAATGATCTATGTTTTAATACTGTATGGACTTTTTACTCATCAGGAAACCAATGACCCACTCCAGTGGGGCAGCTGGGGAGAATTAAGTAAAGGGAATCTTTACAAAGGTGGAGGCAGGACTGCAGGGGTGAGAGTTACTAGAACCTGGATTGTGTAGCTCCAGGAAAGGATTGATTGACAGAAGCTATTCCCTTCAGCCATCCTGTGGCAATGCTTCAAGGAGGGAGTCAAGGGAACAAACACCCACCACAGTCTCCTGCCCTCTGATCTGCGGAGCCAACCCATCGTCAGAGGGCAAGGGGGCAGGGTGAGAAGGATGAGAGGGGGTTCTGAGTGTCAAATGGAAGATGAAGAGCTCCTTCTGATCCTTGAGAGCAAGTCGGCCTCTAAAAACCTTTCCTGCCATTGTTTTTAACTCCAGTAGTCTCATGAATGCTCTCCCTGCTTGCATGTTGCCCCTTATAATGCAATCCCTTTTTCCCAAGCAGCCAAAGTGATTTTAGAAAAAGTCCATAAAGCAGGCAATGAGCCCCCCTCCCCTGCTACTTAAAACTGGCCAATTGCTTCTTATTGCCCTTAGATTAATATCCAGCCTCTTCTATAATCATAAGGCCCTACTTGAGCAGCCCAGTGTCCTCTCCCAGGTTCATCAGGTATTGTTCCCTTCCTTGCATATTACGTGCTTGCCTTCCGCTTGCCGTCCATGCCAAGCTTGTTCTTGCTTTGGGAACTTGATACTTTCTCTTCCCTTGGCCAGAAATTCTCCTAGTGGGTTCACAGCTGGTGGCTTTCTTCTTCCTTCTCTTCTTTTTCCTCCTCCTTTTCATTGTCTTCTTCTTCATTTTCCTCTTCTTTCTCTTCTCCTCTCCTCTTCTTCCCCCTCATTGTTATTATTATTAAAAGCAGTTAACTTTTTTTGAGGTATAACAAACATCACATGCTAGAGGGCCCAAATTTTACATACACAGGTGGACACTTTTTACATATGTATACAACCATAAAACAAACACACAGATCAAGATATAAAGCATTTCCAGAAGGTTCTTTTTAGTCAATATCTGCCCCTTCTCCAGAGATAAAAAAGTATTCTGAACTCTATTACCATAGACCCACTGTGCCTGTTCTTGAACTTCATAAAATGCAGTTGAATGTGTCCTCCTTTGTGTCTGCTTCTTGTGCTCCACATAGTGTCAGTGAGATCCATGCATGTTGTTGCTGACACCAGCAGTTGGTTTTGCTTTGCAGTGTTCCATTGCGTGAACATACGAAATTTCATTTATCCATTTCATTGCTGAAGGACATTTGGTTCTGGTTTTTGGTTATTATGACTAACTACTGTGGATAACCTGTTGGAGATACATATATATCCAGAAGAGGAATTATTGGACCATAGAGTACAGATATGTTTACTTTAATAGATACTGTCAAATAGTTTTTTAAAAGTGGTGGTACCGACTGACCCTCCCACCAAGGGTATATGAGAGTTCTCATTGCTTTGCATCCTTGTCAGCACTTGACGTTGATTTTTTCGCCATTCTGGTAGGTATATAGCAGCATCTCATGGCTTTTATATGCATTTTTCTGATGACTAATATAATGTTGAGCAACTTTTCATACGTTTATTGGCCATTTAGATAGCCTCTTTGGTGAAGTACTGATCAAATTTTCTGTCAAAATTTTTTTGATTGCCTGTCTTTTTAAATTAATTGATAGAAGTTCTTTTGGATATGAGTTCTTGGTTGGACGTACGTGTTGCAAATATCTCTTCCTAGTTTGTCACTTGCCTTTTGATAAACAGGAGGTCGGAAGTCAAATTAGCAATCCCTCCTTTTATAGTCAGTACTCTTCGTGACCTGTTTAAGAAATCTTTGAATATATCACTTCTCATTAAAACCTCCTTAGAGACCTGCACCGTGCTTGCATGGCGAACACTGCCTCCTTATTGAATGTCATGCTGCCCAGACCTGCACTGACCTCTACAGGCCTAAAGTGTGAGTCCAGATGGGATCCTTGGATGTTTTTTGCTGGTGGACCAGGAGCAGTGGGCTTGGGTTCAGACTGATATTCAAACTTAAAAGCCCCAACTGGCTTTATGGGCATCAAAGACAGGCAACAACACAGCATGATATGTGAGATCACAAGAGACAGGGCTGGGAGATTAGGAACCTCCTCAGCTACAGAAAATTCTAGGCTTTAGGGTCCTTCCAGCTTTGTAAGTAAGTAGCTGGTCACAGATTCCCTGTGGTAGATTCTAAGGAGTCCTGCCCAGATACTCTACTTGTTTCTCCCTCCACTATTTGTCCCAGGGATGCTGGCTGAGTTTACAGGTTTATTGCTGAGTCTCTAAGAAGTCGCCCCAACATGGGAAATCGCTGACGGACCATAACTTCCCCCTTCTCAGGAGATCAGCAGAGTTCTCTTTTGTAAATAAATCACAATCACTTTCTCTCTCTACCTAATCTCCCTGCCTTTATTCCCTCATAGCTGTGGGTCTCGGGGAACAGCTGCCACAGAAACTTCTTGCAAGCATACCTCCCTCTCAGAGTCCGCCTCCCTAGACCATCTCAGGGACCTCCAGGGCCCTGTGAGTAGCGTTGCTTCCCTGCTGCAGCTGTAGCTCATCAACATTGGTTCCTCAGTTCTCAATAAAGTCTCCATAATGTGGTACAGGTGTTTGGAATGGTGCACCATTCTCTGCGCATTCCATTCATCTTGGACCTATTATAGACATTCTCCTCATTAGGAGAGTATTCCCTGAGGTAATATTTACCTAGAGTCAAATCCTCAGGTATTTTTGAGATTAGAGGATGAGCACAGAATCAGCTGTTACCCTTTTTGTTCCAAGGTACGAGTGTGTGTATGTACACATGCACATAGACACACATGTGTCTCTGCCTTTATGTGTGTATATGTGGGTGCACATATATATCTCCCGTGTATATATGTGTGTACATGACATACATAAGTGTGTGTATCAAGCTAGCAAACTGTATTCTAACTTTCTGTATTCTAAGAAAATATATTCTAACTTCATACCTTGACAAAATAGGAAGGCCAGGTTCATGTTTAGAAGTTTCAGTTTTTGGAGTTTTGCAGCAGAACATGACAGCACAAGGAAACCCAACCCCTGACCCATGACCAGAGGCTACCATTGTTTTCTTCCCATCTTCAACTCTCACACCCCCAGGGGCCTTCACCCCTTCTACCTGTACAGCACTTGGACCACTCCTCAAGCTTAGAGGTACACCCACCTGTGTAGCGATTCACCCAGTGGACAGACCCTAGAGGCAGGATTGGCCTATTTGGGCAGGGCAGTGGGGGTTCCAGGTCCCTGGAGTGCAGTCTAGAAGGGAACATTAAGGCTCCAGAGTGTGTGTGTCCTTGTCCACAGTTGTCCCTAATCCTCCCTCCCCTTACCAGCCAAGGGAAGTGTCAGGGATTTAATATGGTGGTGGGGGCTTCACTCTTGCTGGCCCTCTCCAGTGTGCTTCTCTCCTGTTCTAGTGTTTTTTCATCACCCTTAGCTCTCTCAATTTATTTTGTCCATTTATTGTTTTCACATGTTCATGATCAATCTTCCCTACTAAAACTGATGTTGCAGGAAGGCAATGTCTTATTCCTCATTGTATCTCCTGGGCCTAGGCCAGTGCCTGGAACGTGAGTGATGAAAGAGACACCTGGGCTTGTGAAACATGCCCATTGGACAGCTACCACAGACCTAGAGAACAGAGCCGGAGGGGTGGATTGTAGTTAAGGGAGCAGTGGCCCTTTTTGCTTGTTCTCTCTTTTTTTTTCTGAGGGCTTGGGAGAGTAGCATGACTACCCTATCCCTGGGACTTTCCTTGTCACAGCAGTAGATTTCTGTGTCTTGACAACCCCTTAGTCCTGGGCACATGCAAACCGTTGGTTGATCACCCCATCATGTTTGGTCAAAACTCTGACTGAGGAAGAGTTGAATTTTTCTGATAGTTGAAGAGCCAACTAACTCAGTTTTCTTTGCACCTACTCACCATAATTAAGAAAAAGAATATTTCTCAGAATTTAGTGAGGCTGAAAGATTTATACTGTACTGTATTCTGAATGTAGTAGAATTGGATTAAACATCATGTAATGAAAAAGAGCCATTTTCAAAATGTATCCCATGGAGGTTAAAACCATGACTTGATAAATAGGCAATAGTTGCAATGGCATCTCATTTTCAGCAACTTTCCCTTCGTTACATTCTGAATGATGCGTGGTTCACTGCTCTCCCTCTATTTATTTGAAGATATTATGAAAACCCCTACATGGTTGACATTTTAGGCACTACTAATGATGAAAACGTGTCGTCCATTACGCCATGTTGAAGGGAACAGAAATTTCAGCGTCTGAGGAAGTCCTGGCAGGGAACAGCAGCACAGTGTCCAACGCAGACACAAATTCCAATGACGGAGCTCAGCTCTGGGATGTCTGTGCTAGGTGAGTGTCCAAGTCCCAAAGCCACTTCCTGCTTAGAACAGTTAGCTTCTGTGACAGGCCTCCCAGTAAGGTGGTGGTTGGGACTGCTTCCTGCTGAGGGTTACAGGGACCTGAGCAAGAGTTGCTAGTGAAGTTGGAAGGCAGCCAGTCCAGGCTGTAGCTCCACTGGGCCTTCAGGGACCAGTTGCTTACCTTTCTGTTTAACCATTCTTATATTTGCATATATACAATGTATATTCTAATTGAGGAGGAGGGGAAGGGTAAAAGGCAACAATGTGAGTGCCAGCTGAATTAAAGGGGCTTTTTTAGAGGAATCATCTAACAATTCCAATTTGTATCCCATTGGCTAGAACTGTGTCCCATGCCCAGCTATCCATTTCATTGGCTAGAGCTCTCACATGGCCACCTGTATATCTCATTGGCTAGGACTGTGTCACATGGCCAGTCAACCATGTCATTGGCTAGGATTATGCCACAGGGTCACCTACATATCTTATTGGCTAGAACTGTATTACATGGCCCCTCAGGCCTGCAATGGGGCTGAGAAAATGGGTGTGTGTTTTTCTTTTTGCTGGAAACATCACTGTCTCCCAGTCCCCCTGTGTCTTAAATCAGGATTTTGTTAGTGAGGAAAAGGAAGAGATATAGAGTAGGCAGCTAGCAGAGTTTTGCACAAGCTGAGAGCCTCTCCATCTCCTACACAAAGGTAGGTTAGAAACCTATGTCTGTTAGACCATCTGCCGAAATGGAAGGCACTTACACAGTGTAAGCTCTAGGCTATGTGATATACAGAGTCCCTGGGTGACATGAAAGACCAAATGAATGGGAATAAGCAGCAGGAAGACTTCATGCAACTCAGTGAAGATTTAAAAAAGTCACAGGAAAAATCAGCCAACATCTACACGTGTTTAGAAGAAATGAGTCAGAGATGCTTTGGAATTAAACTAGTCTAGCACATGGTTGATGCAGCAGCTCAAATTCTGCCTAGCATTATGCTGTTGATTTGTGAGATAATGATAATCTATTATTTCTTCCTGTAGATGGTCATCTTTTGATTAGGGGCATAGAACTTATAAATGAAAAGTGAAATCATAGCCAGCTGAACAACTTCCCAATAAAAGAACAAGTGGTCACTGGGCTTGAGTTGTCATGAAAAGCTTCATGGAGAAACCTTGGAGAGGGATTGGATTTGGTCAGCTGGAGAAGATGGTGCGGGATGCACAGGGTCAGTGCGGTCCTGGCCTGGGATGACCTGTTTGGGGTGAGAGGTTGTGAGAAAACCAGTTTAAAGTTAAGGTATGCAGAGACTGCTCATTGTCTACAAATTGCTATCCTTTTCCTTTTTTTTTTAATAGGAAAAACACCACTTTATTTAACAGAGGAATATGTATATTTACAAAACTACATTTCCCAGCTTCTTTTGTAGCAAAACTGGCTAATGAGTTTTGGGGTGAAACTGGAACTCCCAGGAGTTCTTTGAAAGACCCTGATGAAATCCTAAACACATACTTTTTTGTCCTTGTCTTTCTCCTCTTTTCTGCTGCCTGATCGTTGATGTGATGGCTAGAGCCGCAGTGGTCACCTTATGACCATGAGGTTATCTTGAAATTGGAAACTATAAGATAAAGATTGCAGAGAATAAAGGTACACATGTCTGGGTTCTTGCTGATCGTGGAGCTACGGTACCAATTCTGGATTTCTTTTAGGAGATTGAGAAAACAAACTTTTATAGTAAATCACTGTTATATAGGAGCCCTCTTATATGCAGGAGAGTCTAATTCAAACATAGGTTAGAAAATTAGCTTGCAAGAATAAGGTCAGGCCAATTTAAGGATAAAATAAGTCACTACAAGTTGTTGAACATCATCTGCTTGCGGGACACTGAGCTATATGATTCACATATAGAAATTTCTGAAGTAGCTCCTTCTCTTTTCTTTCCATTATGTCTCCAGCTATTGCTGGGGTGAGGCAGAGCCAGAGCTTATGAAATTGGCATTGTTAGTGTTTGCAGTAAGAGGATCCACATAACAACCCGGGGCTGTCAGTTATGATATTTCTGTGCCTGCCAGGGACTTTGTGGTAGGCAGCAGTTCCCCTGCTATTCCCCTATGCCAGCATAAACTTGCCAGAAGATTTCAGTGGTTTTCTCGTCAAGGGTTCAGACGATATGTTTAAAAAATCATGGTGGGGAGTGAGAGGTATTTAACCTTGAGCATTTCCCCCTAATTCCCAAGTCTTTCCACCTAACCATCTTGCCCAAGGCAGAGAAGCAGGACCTAACTGCTTTAAGGGGTCCAGTGTAGATGCTCTTCAGACCTCTCACGAGCCTTCCAGGAGTATCCTATGTCTTTTCTTAATGATCCTTCTTCCTTCCCAAGTCAGATGGATCCTCCAGAAAGCAGATGCTGAGAATGAGTTAGGAGCACAAGAGGTTTGGGGTGGGGTTGGGGGAGGTGGAGGTAACCTCTGTGAAGGCTGGAAGGGGAAAGAAGAGCAAGATTGTGCTGAATGAGCTTCAGACTGTGGTGCTGATCCGACCAATCTCGGCCAGCCCAACAGGGCTTGGAACTGGGATGCCCCCTTGGCAGGGAGGTCCTGCTTTGGGTGGAAATGATCACATCCCCTGGCGGTTGTTAGTCATTGGCTGGCAGATGCCTGGGAAGACTGTGGTTTCAGCAAAGGGCTGAGATAGAGCCCGAAGGTGCTAACAGCTGGAGGCCATCAGCCATGTGCTCTTCTCAGAGCTGCAGAGCAGTTCCTGGAAGGAGGCCTTTGTGGTGCCTCCACGACTGTCACAGCCCGACATCCCTCTGTATTTCACCTGCTCTTCCTCCCCAGAGCTGCAACTCCCCCTCCGGGCTTTGGGGACTATCTGGCCCTCCTTCAGAAACCATCAAGTTCCAGATTCTCTCCTGCATCTGGCATTTTCTCGGCCTTGGATACCCACTTACTGCCGAGGCATTTCTCCCCCGTGGCTTCTGCTGCCGTGTGGTGCTCACGGTGAAGCATTCTTTTAGGGTCTCCCAGCCTGGGGCCTGGGAAAGAGGAGGGTGATCCTCTGGGGGGTGGGGAGGACCAAAAAGAGAATTTCCACACTGGCTGCAGCTTGTTATAGACTAAAAGAATAAAATGCAGCCCTGATTGGTGTAGCTCATTGGTTTGGGTGTTGTTCCGCAGACCGAAAGTTCACTGGTTCTATTCCTGGTCAAGGCACATACC
The DNA here is from genome assembly GCA_007922815.1 of Macrotus californicus. Taxonomy (NCBI): domain Eukaryota; kingdom Metazoa; phylum Chordata; class Mammalia; order Chiroptera; family Phyllostomidae; genus Macrotus; species Macrotus californicus. Next base: position 28,381 of record VMDR010003093.1, on the reverse strand, counting down.
TGGGTTGCAGGCCAGGTCCTTGGTTGGGGGCCTGTGAGAGGCAGCCAATGGGTGTTTCTCTTGCACATCAAAGTTTCTCTCTGTGTTGCCCCCCTTCAAGGCCAGGGAGGTTCATGGTATTCGTCCAGATATAAAAATATTCTCGGAGCTGTGGGGATGTCTGGCATGCCTTTATTCACGGGTGAGCAAGCCACACATGCTGCAAGCTGCGTGTCTATCTGCATGTTTCATGTCATGGCCCTTGCTCCCCAATATGGCACCTGTGGTGACACCTGTCCCCTTGTGTGTCTCTCATCATCATTGTCCCCAGCAGGGGGTCCCTACCTGTTTAAGTACTAGAGGGGAACAAAGCCCGCAAGATGCCAGAGCATAACATAACATAACATAATTCTGCGTATGTGAGCCCACTTCATGTTATGGGAACAGTTTATCGGACCCAGTCTCAAGGCTGTGAGAACACTGGTCATCAGGCCCCTCCAAGGCTATGGCGACACTGCTTCCCTCAGCTACCCAGACACCTGGGTGAGGGAGCCCGACTGTCTCCACTTACCCTGCACTCTCCCTCTCTTTCTCCTTCCCTTCCTCCCTCTCTAAAAATAAATAAATAAAGTCTTTTAAAAAATAAAATGTTAAAACGTAGCAAACCTCACTCACAGACCCTCTAGTCACATTGCTTTCCTTTTTGTTTTATTTTCATCATCTTTTTTTAAATTTTATTTTTTAATTACAGTTGGCAGTCAGTGTTATTTTATGTTGGTTTCAGGTGTCCAGCATAGTGGTTAGACAATTATACGCTTTACAAAGTGATTCCCCTGTAACTCAGGTACTCACCCGGCACTGTCCATAGTCATTACATATCATTGACTGTATTCCTTATGCTGTGCTTTACACCCTCGTGACTATGTTGTAACTGCCAGTTTGTATGTCTTAACCCCTTCACCTTTTCCACCCAGTCCCCCAAGCCCCCTCCCCTCTGGCAACCAGCAGCCTGTTCTCTGTGTCTATGAGTCTGTTTCTGTTTTGTTTGTTCTTTTATTTTGTTCTTTAGATTCCACACAGAAGTGAAATCCCATGGTATTTGTGTTTCTCTGTCTGACTTATTTCACTCAGCATAATACCCTGTAGGTTTACCCTTGTTGTCACATGTGACCTATTTATATAGTTTTAGCACTATTTCCTAAGAACTATAACCCAGGCCGGGTTGTGCTAAGAACATGCCTGCTTCCTTCCCGGAGCACCCTGTGTTCACTGGGCTGCACTCCAGATGACCTTCCCCGAGGAGGAGGAGGGGGCTCTACCCAAGTGCACTCTGACACTCTAGAGTGACCCCACTGCATCCTTGTGGTCACCTCGCTGCATGTCACCATCATTTAACATCCGAGGCAGCCCAGATGCCTTGTGCTGAGGTGACTGGAACAGAGGGAACCGGGATGTGGACATAGACCCACTGGGCAGCACAGTGCACTCACTTTCTGATGGCCCACGGTCAATAGGAGCGCGTGGGCTTTATGGAGCCATCCACTCATTTCTTCAGCACAGGGTCTGCACATTCCTATGAGCCACTGGCCCCTGCTTCCAGGCAGCTTGTGTTTGGTGGAGGCATGGACACTAGTTTCACTTGTCACGTTAGCTAACGTGGACTAGGCGTTCCTAGACACAGACCGAGCCATTCTCCTGAGTTACCTTCTTACCACACCCTCTGAAGAAGTGGGGATATTTGACATCTTCACTTTGCTGCTTTGCTCAGGATCACTCAGCAGGTAAGTGGCAAAGTGGGGATTAGTCTCCGGCAGTGGGATGCCAGGGCCCCTGGACGTAATTCCCGGGCTACATGACTGCTCCCAAGAACATGAAGACACACGGAAGGCCGTGCAGGACGACGTGCTGCTGGGGCAGGACACTGCCAAATGCAGCAGGAGGGGCAGCATGGTGGGTCCATGCCTGGCTGCTGGTGCCAGTCCCTAAGACAGAAGTGGCTGAGTCCAAGATGGTCCTGAGACGTGCAAGGCATGCAGCTGGAATGAACAAGGGGTTTCCGCTGAGATTGATTTTTTTAAAACAATGTTCAGATACAACGATTAAAGCCTGCATTGAGATATTATTCCAAGTCCATAAAATCCAGCCACTGGGTTATGGACAACACGAACCCAGAACTATTCTTTCAAATCCAGAAGACGAGAAACAGGTGGCCCCCTTGTTTTAGAACAAAAAGGGGTGTATTGATTCTCACAGCCGGTGTGTGTGAGCACCGGGCATTTTCTGTGTGTCAGCAAGAGCCAACACTGACCCTCAAGCCACTTCTGTGAAGCTGTGGCTTTCACAGTTTTTACAGCTAAGGGTGTAGATGATATTTTGTATGAAAACTGGATGCATAAGACAAATATAAGAGGGCTGCTGTGGGGAGGGGAGGGTCTCCTGGCTTATGCTTCTCGGGGGCAGGACTGAAAACCACAGGGAGAATTCAGATTCCATGTCTGCACACAAGCAACATTTCTTAATCTTAGGATATCATAACACTTTTTGGGCAGCAGGAAGCATGAGAACCTTTAGCAGTCAGCAAGCAATGAGATAGTGGGTAATCGATAGGGAAATGTGAACGTTAAGAGGGGGCATTGTCCAAGAACCTGTGCTTGACGGCCTTGGAGAAGGGCTGGGAGGACGCTGCCCTGGGCCTGGCCAACCTGGTAGATGGAACTGAGAGGAAAGATAACAGTGAGGTAACAGATGTAGAGACACACACCTGGGTCCTGGGGGTGCTTGGGTGGGGAGTTAGAGGGAAAGTCCCTGTTATCATTTCAGCCTGGAATTGCGTAATGTCGGTGATTTGTGGGGGCAGGATATTACAATCCAAGGGTCTGGTCTGAGATAGGCTATCAAATCATATCCGGTCATAAATTAGGATATGGCTGGGGGGGCAAGGTTTTCATCCAATTATAAGATTTGTGATGCTTATTTTTAATGTTTGGGGTTGGAACTCAGAGAAATACAAGCCACATTTGGGCTGACTTTCATTAGCTTTCAAACAATTTTTTTGCAGTTCCTCCCAAATGTTTCTTAACAACAGAATTCTGTTTTCAAATTAAGTCTTACTTGGGATTCCATGATATTGAATAGTCAATGCAGTAATTCATCAGCATAAATTTATTTTGTGAGTCTAAATGTATAACAGCCATTTCATGGAAAGTTTATTGAGGAAAAATGGGTCTGTTTTGATGCTTCATAATTTTGGAAATTAGAGCTTAATGTCACAGTCTTTCATCAGTTTCAGTTTCGAATTCATTATGGACGCATTTTCCTTGTTACCGCAGATTTGAGAAACAGTGGTTTACACGCATAAGGGGCAGTAAAAGTTGAGTTTTTAAGTAGCTTGCTGTTCATTCTGAGAATATTTTTAATCAGCCAAAGGTAGCAGAAAATATTTTATCCTGTTTTTCCTCAAAATATGTTTTGTTGGCACACAAGTCAGCACACTAGCTGTTTCCCATGAGCTAATATATGACAATTAAAGTTTAAAAACTCATTCTTTCACAAGTTACGTTTGAGATACCCAGTGCTATTTCTTTTTTTCTTAATGATTTCTCTGTCTCAAATTCCACCTGCTTCTGGGATGTTTCAGAATCTTCTGGGACAAACTGTGTGTCACTAGGGATTCAATTCACTGGTTTTTAATCTGTGTTCCATGTAACCATGAATTCATTTTAAAACGTGCTGCCTATCTCAAAGTGAGATCTTAAGCAGTGCACACATTTGATTCTGTCGGCGATGTCTGATGCACCGACTCTACCATGTGCAGCCCAGCTCTTTGGACATCTTCTGTCCGGCCTGGAGCATCTTCTGCCTCTTTGGTTAATGGAAGAGTAGACTGAGATTATTCGAGGACAACCCCATGTAACAGGGATTTCTAATTGTCTTTCTAATATCCATTTTACTCCACTTTCTTAAAATGGAATCCCACAACAATGTACCGAGCTAGAAGACTTTTCTCAGACTTTGCAATAAGTTGTGACCACATGACCTAGATTTAGTCAATGAGATATAAACAGAGTGTTATGCGGCACTTCCAGGGCATGACTTTTAGGACATTCAGGTCTAGGGTATTCTCCTGTTTGAGTTTCCATACTTTCCCCTTCCTTTGTCCTGGAATGTGATTGTAAAAGCAGGAGCTCCACAAGCCACCCGAGAACATGAGGTGATCTTGAGAATGGCAGCTGAAGAATAGCGGTGCAGAACGGTAGAAGAAACCTGAGGTCCTTGGTTATCGTGGAACCATCAAACTATCTCTGGAGTCCCTGCCTCTGAACTTCTTTCACTTCTGCTTGTTTTACCTGTTTATATGTAAGGTGCTTATATAGAGCCAGACCTAATTCTCACTGATGCTATCAGAAAGCCCTCACCTAGAAAGAACTATGTGTCTTGAAATTGGTAGATGTACCAGTCTATCTCCTTTTGACTACACATAACAGACACCCACATAATGCTGGATTAAGCAATAAAATATTTAATTATTTTACACAGTGGGAAGTCAGAAGGTAGACGTCTACAAAATTGATTCAACATCTTGATAATCTCATCACGGATCCAGGTTCTTGCCATTCTTCTGCTCTTCCAACCTCTGCATTCAGGAACTGTCTCCACTCCTAGTCTCAAAATATCCACACACACACAACCATGCTCAAGGAGTAGAGCAAAGCAGCTGTTCTATTTTTGAGCATCCCTATTTTTTTTTAATCAAGGTGTACACATTTCCAGTATCCTCTTAGGCAGACTTTCCCTTATTAGCCAGACCTGGACCTCTTGCCCACCGCTAGGTCACTCACTAACAAATGGATACCATGATGAACTTAAGAGCAAACACAGAAGTACTTTGCAACCTAAACAAAACTGGAGTTTTCTGTAAACTAGGGAAGAAGGAGTACATGGCTTCTGGATGGACACCATAATAGACTTTCCTAAGAGATTTTAAAAATAGCATTTGAACCAGCATGTCACTAAAGAGCAGTGACCCTACATGGAAGCTACCAGCATGCAGGGCCTCCTGGGACTTGCCTCTGCCTACAGCGGAGGTGGGCCAGCTCCCAGGCAGGCTCAGGGGAAGGCAGAGAACACTGGCAGGCAGAGCTTTTCTAGGAAACTGTGGGGAATAAGGAGCCCCCATGCTCAGGCTTCCTTCTCTGGGAGTGAGGTGAAGTGAACATCGACCCCCTGCTCTGCAAAGTCCATGCCCACCAGCTTAATCTGATGCCGCTGGGAAATGAGGTCGGGTGCATGAACAAAACACCCAGAAGTCTTAAAAGGCTAAAATATTAAATAATAATTTCCTAAAATATATAGTATTCCACCTTCTTAGATAAAGTACATGTAACATTTTAAAATTATTTTTGGAAGATCATCAGGGTCATCTTTAAGAATAGCATTATTTTATTTATTTATTTATTTTTTAGAAGATTTTATTTATTTATTTTTAGAGAGAGGGGAAAGGAAGGAGAAAGAGGAGGAGAGAAACATCAATGTGTGGTTGCCTCTCATGTGCCCTCCACCACCGGGAACCTGGCCTGCAACCCAGGCATGTGCCCTGACTGGGAATCAAACCAGCAACCCTTTGGTCTGCAGGCCTGTGCTCAATCCACTGAGCTACGCCAACCAGGGCTATTTTATTTTATTTTTATTGTTTATGCTGTTAACAGTTGTTCCTGTTTTTCTCTCCTTCCCCATCCTTTTCCCTCCCCAAGCCAATCCCCATATTGTTGTCCACACCCACGTGTTGTGCATAAATGTTCTTCGGTTAATCCCTTCCTGATCTTTCATCCTGCTCCTCCTTACCTGTCTCCTTTCTGGCAGCCGTCAGGCTATTTTATGTATCTGTTATTATTTTGCTCATTAGTTTATTGTGTTCATTAGATTCCACATATAAGTGAGATCATGTGGTAGTTTTCTTTCACCAACTGGCTTAACTCACTTAGCATAATTTTCTCCAGGTCCAACCATGGTGTTGCAAAATGTAAGAGGTTCATCTTTTTTTTACCGCCGCGTAGTATTCCATTGTGTAAATGTACCATGGCTTTTTTATCCACTCATCTACCAATGGGAACTTCGGTTGTTTCCAAATCTTGGCAATTGTAAATTCACTGCTACAAACACAGGGGTGCACATGCATTCTGTATTGGTGTTTCAAGGTCCTTGGGGTACATCCCCAGAAGTGGAATTTTGTCAGTTGACACAGTGTAAACTCAGTTTAGCAAACAGCCATTGAGCCCTGATAATCTACAAGGCATTTCTGTGGCTACCAAAGCTTTCTTTTATTTCTATAAGCTTCTCACTCTTCTCTGGCAGATGCCTCTGCTTAGGAAGTGAGTATTTTGTTGGTTAAAGTGTGGGTTTATGCAGAAAAAGTCCAGAAGATTTTTATGAAGGATACCTGTGTGTGTATATAGATAGAGAGTAGTAACAACTACCTTTTATTGAGTTACCTATGTGGTTAGACATGTGATTTTTCAGCCTGGCTGGACATTAAAATCATAAGGAAGAGCTTTCAAAAATGCGCTGGCCCCACTGCTGGAGATGCTGATGTAATTGGTCTGGGGTGAGATGGAGGCATTAGTTGCATGAAAATGTCTCTAAGTAATTCTAAGATACATCCTGTCTTAAGAACCACTAATGCCAGACAGCATGATGGGACGAGCACATTTCGCGCATTAACCCCGCTCTTCTCCATAATCTGCGTGGTGGATGTCAATATATCCTGTGACAGATTCTGAACACATTTCTTGAGCACTTATTATGTGCTAAGCACTTTAAAACACTTCACATACATCAACTTCTTAATAATTATAATGGACCTTGAGAATAGCTGCCATTATCGCCTGCATTTTATAGATGAAGAAGCTGAGTCTCACAAGGGTGCAGTACCTTGCTCAACACTGCGTGACTAATAAATGGAGGAGGGGGCGTTAGAATTGGAGTTCACAGTCCTAAGCCTCAGGCTCTATGGCAGAGCAGAAAATAGCATTCGAAGATCTGTTCTAGGAAAATAAGTTTGGAAACCAGGTCTTCTGACTTCAAATAATAGCAATACCGCTACTACTACTACTACTAGTTGAGAAAACAATAACAATAAAATTATCATTTATATTATTTCACTAGCATTATTGAGAACTTATATAATCTAGGTACTGGGTAAAGGACCTTATTTCATTTAATTCTTGTACCAGTTCACTGAAGTAGCTCCTATTATTTCCACTGTTTTATTTGGATCAGATAACTGGAGCTTAGAAGGGTCAGTGATGGTGCCTGAGGGCCTCGGCGGGGCTGGGATTTAAACCCAGGTCTGGCGGACTATAAACCTCCACTATCTCCATGGCTCTCTAGGTACATAAATGTGAGTGTAAACACACCAAGTAGTGGTATTCCCTTCAGGCCTTTGTAGGGAGAATCAAACTCCAAATAAAAAACTAATGTCACTAAGAAAACTTCTTATTTGAATAAGTGGCTCTAGATTGTCCCTATGTGGAAAAAAAAGATTTAAAAGGATTCATGAAAAAGTGGAAAAAGTTATAGAGATTTAGTGTGTGCTTCTGGGGGCAAAGACAAATTTCCTGTGTGTGTGTATGGAGCACGTCCGAAGCTGGGGTTCATCGTACAGGTAGCACAGGCTCTAAGGGGGAAGAGGCAGGCTGGAGGAAGAGGTGGTGTGGCCAGGACAGTGAAGAGAGATTGACCCAGTCTGCACACCTGATTCCTATTCCTGGGCAGGGAAGCCGATTGGCAGCTAATCTAGAAGAAGGCATGCAGCTTCATGGGATGCGGGCACAAAATTAGTTTTGTGTTCTGGAAATAGGCAGACTGGATGTCTTAAAGAGATGCAGAAATGAGAGGAAGAAGGGAGGGGTGGCTTCTCTTCATAGCTCAGGATAATGAAAATTGCAAATGCATATAAAAAGGAACTGGGAGTCATACCTTTGGTATTTCAGGGACAAGAAAAACTGGGGAAAATGGATGAAACTAAAGTGTCGCGGACATTTCTTGGCAATGTTCTGGACAAGCTGACATCCTAAAAAGGACACAGGGTCCAAGGCTTGGTTAGACTGACAGTGGGATAGAACTGGGACGCTGTGTCGCTGACTGAACCTGTTGCTGTTGAATGATGAGTTGGACCTTACATGGCATGTCATTCTGGTGGCCACGGTCAGAGGGCTCTGATGACTCTCAGCCGCCAGTCCATGACTTGGGGCCATGTGGTATTCCTGACCGCTTCTGCATTTGGGCATTTTGGCAGCAGTGCCGAATTCCATGGACTTCCATCCAGAGGTGATGAATGTATTGAACAGATGTGTTCTATCTAGAGAACAGGTCAGTGCACAGTCCGCCTTGCACAGCCTCTGAAAGCCAGTGTTGTTATTTCTCCCTGTGAGTGTGTGTGTGCGCGCATGTGTGGGCACACACGTGTGAAGTTTTAGGTGTGAGCTGGAGGCAGGGGAAAGGGGAAGGTCAATATTTATGAGTCGGTTTCTAAGGTTTTATTTTATTTTTATTTCATTTCCATGATCAACATATGCCTTCTGGTGCCCAAAGCCCCATGATTTCACATTTATAAGGGACTAGAAACAAAACCTTATTCTAGGAAACTGGATTCTCTTGCTTTAGCTTATTTTTCAAATTTTGACTTCATAAAAATGGAAAGAAATTCTATTACCAGAGGGAAGGCTTTCACTTAGAATGTTATTAAAACAAATACCCCAAATGCCTGTGAGGTAGACTGGACTCTTTCTGTGAAATTGCAAATATATTCACCACATCGCCTGAGTTTTCTGTGCACATCTCTCTGCCCCAGCCCCTATAACGCATGCATTTTCTCTTCTCTCCTGGCTGCAGGTTCTTTCTCGGTTTCTTCCGTCTTTCAATCCCTGCCTGTCAGAACGAGAAGCTTCAACTCTTTACACACCAGAGAATTTAGCCTGGAGCTTGTTCATGTGTCACTGGGGGCAGCCTCATCCTGGGCCATCACTTCTAATTATTTAAACCACATGACTAATCTATGGAAAATCCCCAGGTTTTAGCCATTTCCAGACATTCTGGCATCTTCCCAACGAAGCTGTAATTTTTCCAAAAGGCTGAGTTGAGGTTTTCGTTGTTGTTGTTGCTCATTTGCACCATTCACAGATCCTGTCCTGGTGAATCCTGTCCTGGTGAATCCTGTTGCCTTTGCCAAATAGATGGCCTGCTTCTCCCATGTCTGGCGTGAGTGGGGATGCTGGTGTTGCCTGAGTGTTGAATGGGGAGCAGCGGCATTCCTCGAACACCCACAGTGCACCTAATCCTCACACTGGCAGCTGCAAGCAAGCTGGAAAGAAAGCAGTGACATTGTATTTGCCCTCAAGGAGCTCGCCCCTGCTAATGGGGAAATGGGGTGAAAGACAAACACTGATGAAAACAATTAAGAAAAAAGAAAAGAATCAAACACCAGCCACTTAAAGTGCCCCAGCTTAAGCTGGCCGCCCCAGGGTGGGGCCCTGGGGGAACTGGAGAATGGTGGACAGCCACGTCTTCGGAGCCCGCTCATAACACTGCAAGTCGTTCAGGGGCCTTTGCGATTTCTTCCATATCTATGTCCTTATACTTTTTAAACGTTTTACTCACTTTTTCAAGAAGTTCATTTATTTTAAAAAAGACGTTGAAAATTGAAGGGGAAATTAATGTCGGTATCGATATCACAGCTATAAATAGATAATAAAAGCGCCTATGTATCTTTGTATCCATTGTATACATACAATGGAAACAAGACAATATTATGACCTTTTAGCTAGCTATTGATGCAGATGGAAGCCCTGAGCTGGAGCCTGGTTGTCTTGTCACAAAGCGAGCCTGAGCCTGACAGCTGTGAGGGAGGGCGTCCAGGCACACTGGCACTGAGCTGAGACTGCTTCTGCCATGGAAGAAGGGCTCGAAAGGGAATTGATGCCCTGATGTTCTCGCTGTGATGTTGTGTTATTTTTTCCTCAGATGTGTCCACAACCTAAAGGAACTTGAGGTCTGGCCTGGGAGGGGCCCAGCTTTGGAAAGTCTCTAGGAGAGAGCACCCTAGGGAACCAGTCACAGTTAGGAAGCTGTTGCACCTGAGGTTGCTGGGTACAGTGTCCAAAGTGGTCCAGTTATAGTTTAGGCAAAACCATTGCCCAGACATTAATTCCGTGGGTGGATACAGGCTTCAGAGTGGAAGGGCAATTCGGGGGGCACATGTTGCTGTGGTCCACACTGACAGATCCCTCCGCAGAAGTGCGCCAGGGGGCAGTGTCAGGGGTGGGGATTCAACCTGGAGAAAGGAAGGAGGTAGATTATGGGCTGTACAAGTATTGGAAATTTGCTGTGAGCATATCCCATGCTGGGGAGCACACCAGCTCCCCACCCTTCAGTTGTTTCCCCTCCATGGTGGGCTTCTGCCCATCTGCTGTCCCCTTCACACCTGTGTTCTCTGCACTGCCTATAATTTGGACTTCATCTTTGGATGCCACTTTTTGAATACCTACTGGCTTCTTGCTGTGACACTCACACTACACGTGACTATAAAGTTGTTAAGATTATCGTAGATAAAAAAATGTTAAAGCAGGCAGAATGAAACACAATTGCAACATTGATGGTAAGAGCTTGAAAGGAAGGTGCTGAAAGGGTACTGCCCTCAGGGGCTGATCCCTCCCCCGAACAACCAGCGTGAGCACCACCCCCCCCAACACCTAAACTACCAGAGTTCCTGTGGCTATGTCTGCCCCCATTGCTGCAGCTTGTCTACTACACGAGGTAAGTGCAACATCCAGAACTGATTAGCAGCAAGATAGACAGAGGGAGATGCAGGAGAACCTGGCAGCTGAGGCTCCTCTCTGCCTCCCTGAGCTGGGACTGTGAATGATTTTAAGCCCTATTAAGTGATAGGCCTGCAGTGCCTGTCCTCCCAGACATCCTGAATGGGACAGAGCCCTCTGTAAAAGCATGGCTTGAGGTTCTGTGGGAGGTAGCATGATCAGGGTCCACTGCTCAGGCACATGGGGTGTGTCCCCTCCCACAGGCACTCTTCCTTCCCTCTGTGCTGCTGTGTCCCAGGTATACTTGTGGGCCCACTTCGCTGTGCCCGCACAGCACTGATCAATCGGAGTCAGTCAGCTCCTGTCCCCAGGCTGTGCAATCTTGGAAGCTGTGTTCACATGCCTACTAGGTGCATTTAGCACAATGTAGACATAGCAGTCACTATTCTTAGCTAGTAACTTCGGAACCTCCTTTAGATAATTAAAGCAGAAAATGTACAAATGACATATATTAGTTCAAATGTGCCCAGAATCTATGGAAGGGCCAGCATTAGGCTTGGAGACCACTCACTCGGGAGCAATGCTCAAGCCCTCCAACCCTTTGAGTCTGGTCTGTAAAGACTCCACATCTTCTACCATTGGGTACAAATACCTCAGTTCCCAGCCTGATCTGGATGCTAAACAAGGGCCTTTGACAACCTTGTCACTTGGAAAAGCACTACTTTGGTTCTGCCTTCTTAGCCTCTGTTTACATTGACATCACTTGTGAGTGTGTCTGATTTTTGAAGTCCAAGGCTGGGAAAGATACGTGTCTGGCTTGCACTGTGAGGAATGAAGCACATTTTCTAAGTATAAGGAAGGGTGTTTAAATGATAAATACTGAATAATAAATATATATTAAAATAGGAAATAAAAAGCTTCATTTATTTATTTTTTAAATTCTTTTAAATGCACCCAAACCTTTTTTTTTTTTTTACATACATGTCAATTTGGCAGGAGAATCTACATATTGGGGGATTCCCGGAGCTACTGCAATGGCTGACATTCCCAAGGCATCTGCTGAGTATCTGAAGGTAGAGTGACCAGAAGGACTATTCCGTTTTCATGGTGGTAATCAACAAATATTTATTAAGCACCCACTATGTGCCAGGGTTAGCTTTGGATGGGTTTCTGCCTACACCCCACACTGATGATTTTCCACACCATACACAAACAAATGTGAAAACCCAAGAGAAAGTACAAGGGGTTTTCATCTGCATGGCACTGTGATGTGGAAGCTTGTCCCCTGGTTATGCGACAAGCCAACTGGAAAATTACTCCAGGCTGACCTGTCTTAGGAAATGTTCTAATTTACATCAGTTCTGGAAAAACGGTGCTTGCAAACTGTCTCCTTCCTCGTGGCGATATTGGAGTGCTTGCATCACAGGCAGACAGAAGGCAGCCTTTTTCAGGCACTAGGGCTGTTAGAGACGGCTTTGCCTCTCTGCGCTTACCACAGACACCAGAGTATCAGACAGTCATCTCTGGTACCCCAAGCCCAGGGCCTTGTGTGTAATGATGCACGCGGGGGCTCTGTAAACTGAGGTCTGTGACAACGACAAAGTGATTTCTTGAGGGTGATTGAAACCAATTTCTGAAATGAGAAGAACTGTTTCACCAGTTATTCGGGATGGTAGAGGAGGGGAGAGATACACATAATGCAGAATCTTCCTTTCGTTTTTAAGATCCTTTGTCTATCTTCCCACCCCTTATCAGAATCACTGCCAGGAACCTCAGACACTATGCAGCATAATAGTAAAAGGAATCAGCTGCACAAATGATGAAACTTGTTTTTTGGTTCTATTTGTTTTTTAGGGACATAGGAAATCTTTCAAATTTTCATGGTAGAAGCAAGACGCAAGATAAGTCGTGTTCCCCATATTCTAGAAGGAACCCACCACTGCTGCTTCTGCTTGGTCCCTCCCCTTACAAACCTACCTCTGTGGGGAAGGGGCTTGAGTACCTGTGCATACTATAGTCGCTTACGTGTAAATAATTAAACAAAACAAGCCTATGAACATCACGCTGCTAAGTTAAGAAAAAATGTAAGGCACCCAGGCAAGCTACCTGTTGACTGGGCAGCTGCCAGTCTTCCTACGGCTTCGGCTTTGCCTTGTCATCCTTGTTAGAAAACCTGGGCTCTCACCTGGTTCTTTGTGCTTTCACTTCCACCTTGAAAGGCAGTTCCTCTCACGTGTTCTTGTCTTGTTCCCTTCTGTCTGGCTTGTATCCTGTCTGGTGTTCACATTTCCCAAGGCTCAGGGCATGCACCTCGATTTTAGCAGTGTGGAACGCCGGTCCTATGTCTGGTGTGACTGCTTTGGCAAGAGCTCTCTGTCTGTTCCAGGCCACTTGCCAGCCCAGATGTCTGCAGTTATAGCTGCCAGACCCCCCTCAGTTACGGAATATCTGTCTGGTATCTAGTCTTTGTCCTTGTAATTCCTGCCCAGTCGAATTAATGCCTAGCTGGTTCTGGTAGGAGATTAATGGAGGTGATGGGGAAACCGGGGGTGGTGTCTCAGAATGTAGGTTGATGCCAAATCAAGGATGGTCTTGCATGCTATTCAAGTGTGGGGGTCATTGTCAGGATAACAGGGAGTGACTAATTTCTGAGCAAGATAAGGACAAAGTCCCAGCCCTACTTCAGGAAGTGATGTTAAAACTTTTTCTAGAATCAATAGGACAGGACGTTATGGTAAAAATGCAGATGGAATACAGTTGACCCTTGACCAAGGAGTGGGGGGAGGTGTTGAGGGGCGCCAACTCCAGCGCAACTGAAAACCCTGGTGTAACTTTTTTGACTATACCACAGCCGGACCTGCGCATCAAGGATCCAGCCAAGGGCAGATGAAAAACACCAGCAGTACTTGGGAATCTGCGGTCGGGAATCTGCGGTCAGGAATGTGAAAATACTGTTTTCAACCTGCCGTTAGTTGAATCTGCGGCTGTTGTGAAAGCTGCGGATACGAAGCGTCGACTCTGTTTATCGAAAACAAGTCCGCCTATCAATGGCCCTGCGCAGTTCAAGCCTGCCTTGTTCAAGGGTCAGCTGCGTGAAAAGGGCCTGAACTTGGGCGTGCGCTGCAGGAGTGAAGGTGGAGGAAGACGAGGGCGGGGCCCGGCATGGTGCTCTTCCCACCGGAGTGAGTGGGTAAGGTCGAATCGCGGGACAGGCTGGTTGGCGGGTGGGGAGGGGAAAGGGGGTGTGCGTGCTTTTCCACGTGGTCGCTTCCAGCGGAGAGGGGACATCTGTGAGGAGCAATCCGAAGTCACTGAGATGACGGTGCAGAGTGAGGGGGATGGGTCAGTGTGCCAAAGTGGAGGCTTGTCACGTCATTCTGACACTGTTCAGGTGCTCTGGGTGGACTGGTCTTTGTCTTCCATGTAGACTTGAACTTGAACTTCAAGACAGCCCCGGGGACTCTGGAGCCTGGGGCTGAGAGGAGTGTAGGGCAGAAAGTGGGAGGAGGGTAGGCTTTCAGGCAGGTGAACTAAGTTGAAATCAAGCTCACCTGTTCATGAACTGCTTGACCTGGGGTAAGTTGCTTAACATCTGTGAGCCTGTCTCCTTGTGTAAAATGAGATTAATAGTAAGGCTCTCTAGCACAGTTATCAGGCTTACTGATGCTTGATTTTCGTGCTTCCGCTGTTGCCTGACACAAAACAGGTAAGTAGTAAATTGTAGCTATTATTCTTATTCCTAGTATGATGTTTACAAATAATTACAACATTTTGTGAAATGTGCATTGTAAGTCACTGGATACGTTGCCTTATGTTTCTATGGTGTTTTCACTTACATTTGCTTTATTAAAATATAATTTAATAATTAAAAAATTAAAGTGGTATGTTTTTAATGTGTGCAACATGATATACATAGTGAAATGATTATTACAGTCAAGCTAATGAATGTGTTCATCTCCTCACTGTTACCTTATTTTTATAGTGAGAACACCTGGAATCTACTCTCTTAGCAGGTTTCCAGGGTACAATTTAGTTATTAACTGTAGTCATTATGGTACACATTAGATCTCTAGAACCAATTCTGCATCCCTGCCTCTTGTGGCCTTTGACTAACCCCTCTTCATTTCCCCACTCACCCTGCTTCTGGCCCCTGGTGACCACCCTTCTATTATCTGCTTCTATGAATTCCACGTTTTCATATTACACTTGTAAGTGAGGTCATGCAGTATTTTTCCTTATTCGCCGTGAGGTTCTCATGACTAGGAAGGGTAGGAAGTATTAACATGTTTTATGGTTGAGGATCCTGGGCCCGGAGTGGGTGAGGCGTGCAGTGACACCTGGGCCCAGGCCTGCCCCGCACACCCACAAACCTGACCAGAAATCTGCAGTTGTGGGAGGAATATGCTGAATCTTGCCACATTCTTAGATCTACCCTCTTTCTATTTTGCAATTGCAAAGTATCCTGGGGAAGACAAATTAATTACGCCTTAAGTAACCACCTGGGTGCGGTTGCTTCTCCTCCCTTCTGGAGAGAAACAAGAGCCCACCATCGGACCCCAGCTTTCATCTTTCTGTGCAGTTGGTTTGTGCTCATCCCTGACTGGGCTTGCGGATTGGAACCCTTGTTCTCTGTAGTCCAGGATTCCACTTCCAACCCTGTCACCATCTGACCAGACTGCATGGAAATGGTGGGGGGTGGGGCAGCCAGCAGTGGGCCCTTTGCAGGAGTAATCCTGCTGGGCCTTAACTTGCAGAGGGCCAGGCCATCTCTGCCATGTGCACAGGCACGCAGGTCAGTGGGGCAGGTCAAAGGAGAGGGTGCAGGAACCTGGGAACAAAGACCTGTCCCTCACTGTCATCCATTGTCCCCAGTGGAAGCCATCCATCATGCTGCTTCCCTCCGCAGCTGGATGGGCCAGCTGCCTCCCCACAGGATCTTTCCTTTCTCTGGTCTGCCCCAGGAGCACTTGATGGCTGTCTTTTCAAAGCTATTTCCTCTTAAGACTTCTTATGCACAACATTCTGAATGCTGTGAGGCCAACTCCAGTTTGGACTCTTTTGAAGTTTTTTCATTGTGGTGGGTGGAGGAATGCAAACTAGGGATCATCTTGGCTGATCCCTCAGAAGTTGTTCACAGCAAAATGAGGGGCTTTGAAGTCAGGTTTTTGAGTGCAAAGACGTGTCATGCTTTTGAATGCCCCTTGCCTTGATTAAGAAGGAAGAATGAACAGCAAGTATCAGGCAGCCTGTTGCTTGCATGGATCAAATGGTCCTGTCCTTTTTTCCATCAAAAGTGACGATACAAGCACTGGGTTCCTAGTGAATCTGTAGGCAAATTGTTATTGCACGCACCCATCACCCGGCCCTTGTTAAAATATTATTACAGAACTTTTCCCAGAGTGAAGTCTGGTTGTGATTCAGTCATGATGGAAACACGCTGCATGTGTGTTGCAAGGTAACAGATTAGATTTAGTGACTCAAACGAGCAGTTAACTTAGATTTAATGGGACTGTAATTGTACAGTGAATTTTAAATGCCCTTTTGATTATTGCATCAGGGTTTTATTGAAATACATGCTTGTCATTATGTCTTGATGTTTTAGAAACAATTACATCAAATCTAATGAGAGGGAACCCAGTAAGAACATCCAATTATCTCTCAAGGGTGCCAGGTTTTTCCATTTCAGCTTTGTGGTTTTTCACTGACCTTGACATTTTTCTCCTAATTGTAATATAAAGATAATAAATTTGGTTGGCGTAATTATTATTCTCATCATACATTTTTTCTAATAAGGGCCCCAAATTATTTAGTCTACATTTTTCTTCCTCATGCAGCTTGCTATTACTCACATTTTTTCCCCCTCTTTCTCCCCTAAAGCTGGTGAAAATATGAAACAATATACTTATGGTTCCCGGGGATAAATTTGTTCTTTAATACAATTCAATAAATAGTTTGAGTGCCTACAACTTATTAGGCTTCGTACTAGGTTCTGGGACATAAAAGTGAATCCAAACATTTCTCTTTTTGTCTTCCTCTTCTTTCTCTTTCATTATCCATAGAAGTTCCTGTCATCCTCATCATCTATAGGAGCCATTGTGCTAATTTTTAAAGACATGTCTCATCTCAATTTCCTCTCCTAGAACCTCTATGATTAGGTGTCATTATTATTCCCATTCTGCTGATGGAGAAATCAAGACTTAGAGAAGTTAAATATCTCGGCAGTGGAGCTGGGGTTGAAGCCGAGGCCTATTTGGTTGGAGGTTCCATCCTTAGCACCTTGGATGTGTGACTCCTCATGTCACTGTCCACTTTTGGAACAATTTCTACGACCTACAGAGGAGGACGAAACTCCTAGGGTGCTCCGTAATGCAGCCTCAGTTAAGTTTTAAAGTTCCGGCTCCACTTCAGTGTCCTGTGAGTTAACCTGGCAGGTGGGACTACTCAATTTTCTCTTTTATCTGCCCTCCAGGCCTTCGTGCACAGGGCTTCTTTTGCTGGGAATGCCAGCATGTCTGTCCCTTCTTTTCTCCATCTGTCAAAACCGTTCCCGCCCTTCAAGGTGCCTCCCAAGCCCCATCTCTCTGAAGCTCTGTCTCACCTTCTGAGTAAGAGTCAGTCACACCTTTCTCCATGAACGCAAATCTTGTTCCTTCCTTTGTAGTCAGCAGACCATTCCGCCGTGTTTACTGTTCACTTGCACCCTTAATGCCTTCCACCACTCCACATGGCTCTTGAATGGATCTTGCCCATCTTGGTATCTCCATGACATCCAACACAATGTGTTGTAAGTAGGAGTCCGAAGAAGTACTTGCTGAATTAAATATTTATTTAGCTGCAAGGGATGGATGGCACAATTTCAGAAGCTACATGTAGGTGAAAATGTGTTCTATATTTCTAAGACAGTTTCTGAAATTCTCCATTAAAGGATTTTTTATCAGAATAGGGTTATTCAGGGAGGGCTCAGTATGCCTTTTGCTTTTTATGAACTAGATAAGTAACTGCTAAAATTCTAAAAAAAAACCCCATAGGAATGATAAAGGTGTTTTTTTTTTTTTTTTCATTTTTTTAAAATCCTTTAGGCTACTCACAGAAAAGAACATTTTATTTTCTTTTTTAAAATATATTTTATTGATTATGCTATTATAGTTGTCCCATTTTTTTCTCCCCTTTATTCCCCTCCACCCTGCACTCTCCTCACACCATCATTTCCCCACCTTAGTTCATGGCCATGGGTCATACATATAAGTTCTTTGGCTTCTACATTTCCTATACTATTCTTTTTTTTAATATATTTTATTGATTATGCTATTACAGTTGTCCCATCTCCTCCCCCCCCACCCTGCACACCCCTTCCTCCCATACTCTCCCTCTTTATTTCATGTCCATGGGTCATATATATGAGTTCTTTGGCTTCTACATTTCCTATACTATTCTTAACCTCCCCTGTCTATCTTCTACCTACCATTTATGCTTCTTATTCCCTGTACCATTTCCCCCTCTCTTCCCCTCCCACTCTCTTGATGATAACCTTCCATGTGATCTCCATTTTTGTGATTCTGTTCCTGTTCTAGCTGTTTGCTTAGTTTGTTTTTGTTTTTGTTTTTTTTAGGTTCAGTTGTTGATAATTGTGAGTTTGTTGTCATTTTACTGTTCCTATTTTTAATCTTCTTTTTCTTAGATAAGTCCCTTGAACATTTCATATAATAAGGGCTTGGTGATGATGAACTCCTTGAACTTGACCTTATCTGGGAAGCACTTCATCTGCCCTTCCATTCTAAATGAAAGCTTTGCTGGATAGAGTGATCTTGGATGTAGGTCCTTGCCTTTCATGACTTGGAATACTTCTTTCCAGCCCCTTCTTGCCTGTAAGGTTTCTTTTGAGAAATTGGCTGATAGTCTTAATATGAACTCCTTTGTAGGTAACTATCTCCTTTTCTTTTGCTGCGTTAAGATTCTCTCCTTATCTTTAATCTTTGGGTAATGTAATTATGATGTGCCTCGGTGTGTGCTTCCTTGGGTCCAACTTCTTTCAGACCCTCTGAGTGTCCTGGACTCCCTGCAAGTCTATTTCCTTTGCTAGATTAGGGAAGTTCTCCTTCATTATTATTTCAAATAAGTTTTCAATTAGTTGCTCCTCCTCTTCTCCTTCTTGTCCCCCTATGATTTGGATGTTGGAACATTTAAAGTTGTCCCAGAGGTTTCTAAGTCTCTCCTCGTTTTTTTGAATTCTTGTTTTTTCATTGTGTTCTGGTCAAATGTTTATTTCTTCCTTCTGTTCCAAACCATTGATTTGAGTCTCAGTTTCCTTCCCTTCATTGTTAATTTTTTATATGTTTGCCTTTATTTCACTTTTCATAGCTTTCACTTTTTCCTCTATTTTGTGACCATACTCAACCATTTCTGTGAACATCCTGATTATCAATGTTTTGAACTGTGCATCTGAGAGGTTGACTATCTCTTTATTGCTTAATTGTATTTTTTTCTGGAACTTTGACCTTTGAACTTTCATTTGGGCCTTTTTTTTTTTTTTGTCTTAGTGTGCCTGTTATGTAGTAAGGGGCAGAGCCTTAGGTATTTGCCAGGGTGGGGCAACCCATGTGGCTACATTGTGGTGCTGTGTGTGGGGGAGGGGTCCAAGAGGGAACAATGCAGATTGCTCAGCTCTCTGCCCGTTTTTAGTCACTTCCTCCATTATCCCCAAGCAAATTGTTCCCTTTTGGTGCTGATTCCTGGGTGGGTGGGTTTCTGTAAGTTCTAGGACCATGTGAGTCTCTCCAGTGAATTCTCCTGCTGCCTCAACCCCCGCAGGTTTTTTTCAGTACGAGGTTTTGAGGAGGGTGTCAAACTCGTTTTCACCGGGGGCCACATTAGCCTTGCAGTTGCCTTCAAAGGGCCGAATGTAATTTTAGGACTGTATAAATATAACTACTCCTTAACTAGGGGCAAGGAGCTTGGTGCTGTTGCTGGGTAGAAACAAAGTACTGGGCCAGATAAAACAAGGTAGAGGACTGGATTTGGCCCTCGGGCCTTGTGTTTGACATCTGTGGTTTTGAGGCTTTATTTTCCCATGCTGGGACCCTGGGTTGCGTGGTCTGTCTCACTCCCCAGTTCTTCCTCCCGGTTTATCTGCTTGCAAATATGGGACCTCCTGCTCTGCCAGCCGCCACCTTTCCTGGTCCTCCAGCTGCTGTCTTGCCCCAAGTCCTCTCCATCCCGGCTGCCCATCTCTGCCCCTTGTGCCAGTCTGGATGAAAGTTTCTTCTTTAACTCCTTGGTTGTCAGACTTCCATACAGTTCAATTTTCTGGCAGTTCTGGTTGTTTTTTGTTTTTAAATTTGTTGTTGTCCTTCTTTTGGTTGTGCGAGGAAGCAAGTGTATCTGCCTCTACCTCCACCTTGACTGGAAGTTCCCCAGAAAGGAAAATTTTAAACAAACAAAACTTACATAAATGTGAAATAAGCAACTAAGCATAAAGGTAAGGCCCTTATACTGAAGGATTTTTGGATCTAAAGTAATGGAAAGGTACCGGCATGGATCTGTAAATTTAATTTTGTTGTTTGTAGGTCTAGGCTATATATACAGAGGTGGGCAAAAGTAGGTTTACAGTTGTTCATATGAAAAATAACTAATTAAATAATATTACAAATTAATAAAATAATAATAGAAGAAGCAACTATAAACCAACTTTTCCATGAGCTGTTCTAGCAAATTATCAAACCTTGGAGGGAGGTAACAGGAACTTTCACATTTGTAGCTGGCCAGGCAGAAGTGTGGTTAGTCTTGGTAACCCATCTGTACGTGGTGTCTGAACTCAGGGCAGTCTTATGCGACTGAGTTCTTTACCTGTGGAGGTCTGTGCTTACTCTGGACATCAGAATTGAACTTATTTGAACTGAACTGAACCAAATTTAATTGAACTGCTGGACACACCGTTGGCATTGGGGAATTGGACAGTTGGTTTTAAAAATAAACTGCATGTTTGGTGTCAGAAGTGTTCTCTGAAAACACCACACGGACCCTGATCTTTGTTAGGGCCACTTAAATTTGTGTTAAAATTACTAATATCTTAATATGAAACTCTTCTTTTCCTAGGCAATATATTAGCATTTTAGCGGGACCTACTACACCTGACTTCTAGAGGGTTTTCAGTAACGGTGCGTCTCCAGTGTGGCAGGCCGGTGCAGACTCCATTAACACTTTTATTTGGGCGGACAGTGTAGCAATGCAGAAATCATACCACACTGGCAATGGGCAAGAATCCTTGGATGTACTATTTTGAAACAGTAACATCAATGAAGACATAATTATTTTTATCACCTGGTAAAAATGATGTGAGGGCAAGTGTCTGCAGTACATACAGATACAGAAATAGTAGTGATGATGATGATGATGATGACAAACCTTTAACATTTAATGACTCCTGTGGCCTGTTCCCAAATTCCCTATCATGGTCAAAGCCCTGTGAACAGATGTGCAATTATCCTTTTAGTTGGAAGGATGGAAGGTCCATTCTTTTTCTCTCCTGCCGTGATTATGGGGCCTCGTATTGAGGAGATGGATCCACAGGCTGGGTGGATCCAGATCACTCACCACCACGAGGTGGAGAGCCTTGTGGCAGAAATGTTGAAATCTATGGTAGGCTTTGTGTGAGCAAGACATACACTATTATTGTGTTGCGCAGTTGAGACTGTGGGTTGTTATTCACTGCAGATTGTCTAGCTATGTTCTCTTTAAGAGTCATTTTCCTCCCAGGAAGCACAAAGGTAAACCTCACCTATTCTATTGTGTTAGGAAAGGCCCCTCTTAGGTACTCCCCAGTAGGGGTAGAAACTGCCCCCACCGCCATGACTGTCTCATTGCAGGCCAGGCAGGTCCCGTCAGGTACCCAGAGTGAAGGGCTGAGCTCCACGCATCCAGCTTCTGTCCTCTAATCTATCTCCCCAACCATTTGCTCTGTCTCTACACGGTACGTCATGAATGTTATTCTGATGGATGGCCCTCCACATTGGCACCTGGGGCCTTGGGAAAAGAGCTTCCCTTTAGTACTTCCCAGCCTTTTTTCTCCCCTCAAACATTGATTTAGCCTTTGAGCCTATGATCCACCAGGAGAGTGCAACCCCGGAGGGAAGGAGATCTGTCCCTCAGGCAGGTCTGCCCTCGTCTTCCTGAGGCTGATTTCCCCCAAACAAAAATCTAGTATTTATCTTTCTGAGGACACTGTTGGGCACTGCTGAGCACTTTGGTCCCGAAAACACTGAAATGGCTTAGGACAGCAGATCTGGAATTCGTCCCTAATCTCTCAATTCACAGCTACAATTTTAGAATTGAAGGGTGGTCATGGGGTAATGGGAAAACCCTTGGAGGGTGAGCAAGACAGTTCAGTGAGGTTCAGGAGGTAAGTGTTAGAGCTTCTCTTCATTGATTTTTGTAAAAATGGCAGAAAGCAATTACCCTATGTATAATGTGTTCCTGTGTATACTGTGCACCCACATTGTTGGCCCAACCTTTCAGGAAAAAAATCTTTCATTTTAATTCTTTAATTAAATTCTTTATGTACTTATATTTAGGAACAAAACCGATGATCGTATTCCAGGGTAGTGTTTTGCATACAGATATCATTATTGATTTCTAGAGTTACACTTTTATCACATAAGCATAAGTAAGAGAATTGACGATATTTACATAGATGTGGAATTAGTACTACCCATGTATGATGTGCCTACTTATCTTTCCCTCAAAAATTTGGGGAAAAAAGTGTGCATTATACATGGCAAAATATGGTAATTTTTACTAGTATATGACATATAAACTTGTATGTGTGTATGTATAGACTTGGGCTACGTGTCACTTGGTCCTCTGCTTCCTGAGCCAGGCGAAGTGTTGACTGAAGAGGGTGCTCCATTGCTGAGAGGGTTTGTCGGTAGTGCCCCTTCTTGCGTTCAGCGCGTTGCCTGTGCTTGGTTAACTACAATCACACATAATGCTATCTCCTTGCAACTAAATTGGTCTTCACAGAGTAGACAAATGGCTTGAAATGAGTTCTGTGAAGCAATCAAATAAAGCAAACATGTGAACACGGTCTAGATCCAAGATGATAACAGCAAGCCTAATCAAGTCACAAGAAGATGAGATAGCGACGCTGCTCCTTCAGTGACACTGTGAAGCAAAAGCAGCCGTGATCTTGTGAGATCTGATAAGGACTGGCCAAAGCATTAGACTTCCTGAAGAAAACTAGTTGACAGAATGAATTTACATCCAGGTTTAGTAAAGAAATCCTAACACTAAATATATACTTTTCCTTGAGATGTTAACTATTATAATATGAAACAACCATAATTATTAAAAGATATAAATTAATGCTTTATAATTTTTGTTATAATTTTCTGCTTGATGTATGTATATGTTAATATAGTAGTACATTATCTAATTTACATACTAACTTTTTTTAAACATAAAATTGTTTGAATCTCTCTCTCCATATATACATTCAAAATTTTGCTGAGGAAGTAGGCAACCAGATTGGAACAAATTTGGAGATGAGTTCTTGCAGAAGCCTGCAGCTTATTGCAGACTGCCCCAGAGCTCGGCAGAAAGGAATTCTGGAACCAGATGGGAAACCCTGTGCTCCTCCATGAGGGTGTAGGATCAACGAAGGCATCACAGGGCCAAAACAAAGGTCAAATTAAAGCTGGAAGCTCCCATTATAATTTTCAAGAAGCCAAAGATTGATCATACATATATTTATTTAGTGTAGAACTTTTCAGACCTTTAAGGCATTAACATGCAATGTGAATCCTTAAGAGAATAATATTCAGCCTTTCCCCAAATGATTATAGAACCCTGTGTGCCTGTGCATGCATGCACATGTGTGTAGCATCTCAAAGACTATTACTTCTTAGAACAGAATTATGTTTCATTTTTTAATCCTTACCCGAGGATCAATTGGTTGCCTCCCATACACACCTGACCAGGGACTGAACCTGCAACCTAGGTGTATACCTTGATCGGGAATCAAACCTGCAACCTTTTGGTGTGTGGGATGACACTCCATCCAACTGAGCCACCCAGCCAGGGCTAGAACAGTTTTGTGGAAACACTGACATAGACACTTACTTCTTTTTGTATGTTTCATTTGCAGATGATATCAATAGGCCCTTCAAGCAAGTGACATTTTGTTACGTGCCTTCTCTGTAAAGCTCCGACATTTTAAAAGTCAGAGACAGCTCTATTTAAAGCTGTTTGCCTAAGTTTTAGGTGAGAAGGTCCTAACGAAGTATTTAGTAGGAGAGTTTGTATTTAACTGTAGGTGTTTTCCATAAGTTTTAAGGGGGACTTGGTTTTCTGTCACGTAATTGGAAAGGACCGTCGCTCACTCATGCCTGGGTGGCGGGCCCCATGAGAGACAACCACTCTGGATAGTGGCCACAACTAAAGTACATTAGCCCCCTCTAGTAGGCAGAGGAGCGGCCCCCAAAGACGTCCGTTTTCTAATTCCCAGAACCTGTGAATGTGTTATTTTACAGAGCAAAAAGTACTTTGCAGACATGATTAAATTAACGGTTTGAGATGGAATTACTCTGCATTTGCCGAGTTCATGGGTATCTGGTTACCCATGTAAGCAGGGGGGTCCTTCAAAGTGAAAAAGGAGGAAAGTATAAGCACAAGGTCCCTGCAGCTGGATGCAAGCAAATGGAGAGACAGAAGACAGGACAGTGGAATGGATATCCAGCATCACTGGCTTCAAAGATGTGCGGGAGCCCAGCAAGGAATGTGTGTGGCTTTTAGAAACCGGAAAAGGCAAGGAAATGGGTTTCTCTCCAGGGCATTAGGAAAGGAACACAGCCCTGCCGACACCTTGACTTTAGTCCAGTGAGCAGCACGATGGCCACCTAGCCTACAGAACTGCCAGGTAGTACATTGGTGTTGTTTTAAGCCACTGAGTGCTCAATTTGTTACAGCAGCAATAGGAAACTAATACAGCCTTATAGGAAGCCCTCTCTGTCTGTCTTGGCTTGCTTTCTCTTTCTCCGGGGTAGCCCAAACACGTCTTTGCTCCTAACACATCGGCGTCCGCTGAAGAAATTCCTGATCTCCCCTGACCAGGACGGCTCCTCTCCTGCAGAGGCAAGAGCTGAGGCTCCACTTTGCCCTGGGGGAGGGGTCCTCCTGGCTCCTCACCACAAAATTCAAGGAAGACAAAAAGCAGCATCACGATTTGTTTAATTTTTCTACTTTTGTCTGGAAATATTTTCCCATTTGGGAAAAGGAAAAGAAGAATAGTCTCTAACTGGATTAAAACCAATGCTGAGTAATTATCCTCGAGGTTTGATCTATCTATGTGGGGAACCTGTTTGTGCGTGATGCGGCCTGTGACTCAGCTCCGGATCTGAGCACGGTCCAGATCACGTGTGGGGTGCAGATCACATCCGTGGATAGGTTTCCCGTGGGGAATCAGGCCTGCATTGTCCCTAGGCCGCTTTGAAACTTGCTCCTGCAAAAACTCCCTCACCTGGGATGGAGACAGCAGAAGTTTACTGTGACTTGTGCTAGACTTCCCAAGCACGAATGTAAACAGCCCAGCCTTCTCTCCCTTACATTTGTAGATGACCTTTCTCTTTGAAGCAACTGGCGACATTCTTCCCTTTGTTATCTGTAAAAGGTATCCACCCAAAGCCAACCTGTGCATAGTTCATGAGAACCATCCTGGAGTGTCAATAAAAGCCTGTCCAGGTGAGGGGCAGGGGCCTCTCTGTCTGTGGGAGGGCAGCCACGTGGGCCCTCTCTCTCACGGAGAGGGTGGCCAGGCCGGCCCTCTCTCTTGATCATTGAGAGATCGGCCACCCATCCCTTTTCTCCACCGGATTCCTTTAGTCCATGTGAATTTGTTTGTTACTTGTCCGGGGATATAGGACAAGCATTCCACAACGACACGCGGTTCTGCTGGCTGGGACCACGACATGTCTATATTATCAATCTACAGAAGTCAGCATTTTCCTACTCTCAATTTTCGGAGGTTTAATCCTTTCAGTAGTTTCGTGTGAGGTGTGTGTTTGTGTGTATTCGTCGGATAATCATGTCCGGTCACTCCTGTGTCTCAAGACTGCACAGACACAGCCTTAAAATGACATATACTTCAATTACTTAATTCAAAATGTGTCTTCTTATTCTAGGTTGAAGAATTGCCCTGTTCTTCCTGGTAACTTTTGTTAGAGGTAATAAATGCAGTTAGTGCAACAAGAACTGCAGTAGCCTTTCAAAAATTATGTACCTGAATATCTGATTAAGATCAGTAATTTAGTAGTCAGTTACAACTTTTATAACTGCCCAGAATGTAAATGCGTGTTGCCGTCCAAATCGTTTTGTCAGCTGACCGTGAACTTTTTATGTATTGGAGTTTGAATTGATCTTTCATAAAAACCTTAAGGAGTGAAAAATTTCTGAGACACATTGGATTGATGTTACTGGCTTTTTCTTTGTGATTATGTTTATATAAATTAAAACATTCTCATATTTTAAAGGTTAAATGTGTGGGAATTAAATTACTTCAGTCCCAGTGCATTTGGAGAAAAAGATTTGGAAAGTTTCTCGAATATGACAAAACAATATTTTTATTCCAGCTCCTTCTCCTTTGAGCTGTTCATACCTTTGTGCTGCCCATCTTTGCACCCCAGGTTTGAACAGTCCAGAATGAGTATCTACCATGCCACAAAGTGTTCACAATTATGCCTTGAGCTGACATCTGTTACAAACATTATATTACAACAACATCACAAAAAGCTTTTTATGTGACACGGATAGCACCTGTATCATAAAGGTGAATAGAATGCATTATTGCTTTTGAATGAAAGCTTGTCCCTGAGCCTGATGCTATATACTAAATAATAACGATAATAACAATGTACACACTGGCATTGCAGACCAGAAGTCTTGTTACACTACTTTCTGTTGAAGGGATAATGTAGCCATCTCTTGGGTACCTTTTTCTTTTCTGACCTACGTACCAACAGGAGAGGTATTGGTTTGTTCTGATAATTTGCTTGGCATATACAATAGGGCCAAACCAATTTTCTTCTTGGCTGACCTATTTTAGAACATCTGCAGATAATTGCATTGTATGAGGGAGTGTTTTACCAGGCCAAACACAGCCCTGATCAATAGAGTTGATTAAGAGGACCTTTTTTTTTTCCAAGAGTCATAAGTTCACAAAACCACACATTCTGGCCCAACTCTTGGAAATGCTAAAGCACCACAGAAAGGTTTCAAAAAAATTCTTATAACTTGTGCTGCCCAAACTCCTGGCCGAATTGGAAGCCGGGAATGCTCTGGTGGGGAGGGGGTTGTTGGAGGGAAGCCTTCACCGTCAGTTTCTTCCTCGGGAACAACACGTGTGGCATTTCTTCCTCCGGCATTAACATTTTGCAAATGCCCCAGCCTCCCTTCTCAGGTGCAGTAGTTATCAGCCTCTCCTTTGCTTCAGCCTGGGTGTCTGTCCCCTGACTCCCCCTTTTACCTCCCAGTTTATTTAACCCCATCTCATCAAATTCTTCTCCCTCCACCACTCTTGGGGCTCTGAGGAATGATCATGGTAAACCAAATAAGAAAAAGACACAAGCGTCAGATGGGGTGTCAGATACCCCCATTTTTGTTGGTAACGAAGGATTGGGGATTGTGGCTTTAAGACTGAAAAACAAAAGCTGCTTCTTCCCCATCGTGTCCAGGTGCAGGGCTCTGCCCTGACAGGTGAGTCTGCTAATTGGAGGGAAAGAGCAGAAAGGGGAAGGGGCATGGCTTTTGGGTTCCCAGGGTTTAAGGGTGAGAGAACCTAAGATAATGGATGGCCCATCTCCCAAGATCAAGGGAAGGGACTAAATAGAAAGAGCTTCTCTTGTACCTGGTTTGTTTAACTGATATTTAAAATTATGTATTCCTCAAAAAATTAAAAATAGAACTACCATATAATTCAGCAAGTCTACTTCTGGGTACATAATCTAAGGAAACAAAATGACTATGTTGATGAGATATCTGTACCCACATGTTCACTGTAGCATTATTTACAATAGCCAAGACAGGGAAACAACCTAAATGGCCATCATAGATGAGCACATAACAAATATGTGACACACATATGCACACACACATGTACAGATGTGTATTTGCATACATGCATATATACATATATACCACACACCTGCATACACATGTGGATACACACATATGCATGTAAAATGGGATGCCGTTCGGCCATAACAAGAAGGAAATTCTGCCATTTGAAACAATATGGATGGACCCTGAGGACATTATACCAAGTCAAATGAAATAAAGACAAACACTGTATGATCTCACTTATATGTGACATTTATAAACAAAACAAAACAAAAAAAACAACAAAAAACCAAATTCATTGAAAAGAAATCAGCTCCCTGATCAGGAAGCCTCTGTCTTGGAGGAAGATGCTGTATCTGTCCTTTCAGGTTTATTTTGCTATACAAATATTCTTGAAAAGCAAGTCTGAGAGAATAGCTGCTAGAAAATGTATAGAAACATCAGGAAGAATTGCCTTCTAACACAAGGAACAGGTAAGACCAATAACA
>VMDR010003092.1:0-77833 GCA_007922815.1 Macrotus californicus | reverse complement strand
GCTGTGCTAATAAGCTCTCTTTTTATTTTAATTTTTAAAGATTGACTCCTTGATAGACTCTTATAGTGTTTTAGGCTCTAAAACCTAGATTGTGACTAGAAATGGTAGCTGTGAAAGGGAGCCACAGTTACTAAATTTATTTCCTTTTCCATTAAGAATCTAAAAAGTAACTTATCTTCTGATTTTGTGTAGTCCAGATTTTAGTACGGTTTTGAATACCTGCTTAAACCGAGGATTTAGTAGGCTGCTAGACAACATGGCTGAGTTCTTTCGACCCACTGACCAGGACCTTCAGCATGGAAACTCCATGGACAGGTAAGAGGACGTGTAGACGTGCGATCAGTGTCAGGACTACTCTAGTAACACAGCGCTCCTGATGCATTCCTTTTTTGCTCCAGGTAACAAAACGTCTGAGAGGTTAAGTGTCAGGGCTCCTTTTTCAGGAAGTCGAGCTCTGCTTACCTGGTGACTACCTCATGAGTAGAGCTCTTTCTGCACTCAGTATTAAAATTCACTTTTTTCAAAAGCTTTCCCAGTATAGATAAGTACTTAAGTTATGATACTACCTTTCCATAGGCCAAATTCCAATTTTTCTGGTTTTTTTTTTTAACTCCTTAGAATTCAAAGCTGAAAATGGGTTTTGGTTTTGGTTTTACTTTTTTATTGCATTTATTGGGGTGATGTTGGTTAGTAAAATTATATTGGTTTCAGTTGTACAATTCTATAATAAATCATCTCTAAAAATGTTTTAAATTTTAATGTGTTCTCTAATTTTATTCGAGTACTGCAAGCCATAATTGGCCTATGTAATTCAGTACCTTGGCCAATTTTAATACTTCTAGGCATAGCTGATGATATAAATTGTCACACATAATCATTAAAAACAGACAAAAATGTTGGAAGAATTTTTAATAAGATGAAAACATGCTTATATAAATAAAAATTTAAAATAGATGGCTTGGGAAGTTATAGTTGTGTGTTAAAAATAAACCAAAAAGTAGATATGTGTAAAAATTACTGGAAGAAATTAACCATGATGTCCATTGTAGTTGTTATTTTTAGGTGGTAGAGCTATGTGTGATTTTTATTTTCTTACTAACACATTTCTGTAGTATTTTCAGTAGTACTTATTAATCCATAGTGAAAATATTACATACCCATATGATGAATTTCAGAGAGTACTTACCTGTGTGACGATGTTTCAGCCTTTCCAGTGTCAGCCTGCCTTTAGCTAAGATAATCCCGATAGTGAATGGACAGATCCACTCGGTTTGCAGTGAAACACCTAGTCATTTTGTTCAGGTAAGAAGAAAGCTTTGGGATATTAAAAACATTATATTTCTGGTGTGGTCCTGTTTGTCTAACATAAAATTGCATTTCTGTCCTGTGATACTTGTTCAAAGACACTGAAAACTTGAAAGTGCGTGCTGAGTGTGGAAGTGCCCCGTGAAAGTAATGACGTGCAAAGTGAGGAGGTCGAGAAGACCTCTCCCAACGTCTCATCCACGCCGACAGACTGCCTGTCCGGCCAGACACACGCAGCGGCTAGCTGCGTTCACAGTGTTCATGTTGCACGTTAAACTGTGCTAGTGAGAATGCTGAGCATGGAGGCAGATCAGTGATACAAGCCCTCCAATTTTTAGAAAAATCAAGAAACTTTTGTGGAGCACCAAAGCATTTTAATAATAGGTGTCCCTGTTAATACTACACCAAATATCTGCTCACTGGACGCTGCAGTCAGTGGATTATTTAGGTTTTTCACTGTACTACCTAGTACTCTGTATTCTTTCTTAGGAAAGTGTTTTAGAATGCATTCAGGCTGATTATATTCAACTTTGAATCCACATAAGTTTTTCTAAGTCATTTGGAAACTGTATTATAAGTAAAGAATTACCTGCAATACGCCTCAGTTCCAAACGACCTCAATAATGTGCAGTGAAGAGAGTCCCTAGGCCTCAGTGTAAAGATGGCATCCCTCGTAAGGACCTAAACAATAAATATCTCCTAGAACCTATTATAAGAAAAAATACTCCTTTCATTAAATGGTTTTCTTTTTGGCTTTACCACCACAAAA
Source organism: Macrotus californicus (assembly GCA_007922815.1). Classification (NCBI taxonomy): domain Eukaryota; kingdom Metazoa; phylum Chordata; class Mammalia; order Chiroptera; family Phyllostomidae; genus Macrotus; species Macrotus californicus. The sequence continues at coordinate 75,759 of VMDR010003092.1, read as the reverse complement.
CTTAGAGCTGAATCTGTCTCATGATGGCCGACATGGATTCAAACCGTGCATACATTGTGCAAGCTGTAACGCTTTGTTGTCCTCTCTGCCAGGATCTGCTGATGATGGAGCAAGTGAAAGACTTCGCGGCTAATGTCTACGAAGCTTTCAGTACTCCTCAGCAACTGGAGAAGTGATTCTTTTTCAAAAACACCTGCAACAGATTGATTTACTTTTGAAAGTACACTGAATAAGTCAAATATATATGTATATAATAATGATTTATTACCAAAATGCCTAATTAAAAAATAGAGTCTTCATTTCATAATAAAAGATTTATTTGTCATCTTAATATATTTTTTTAAAAGTCATCAACGGACTCATTTTTGTGGGCACATCTCAATGTACATAGCACGTACCCCAGAATTTTTGTCACCCCATGGATATTGGTTCCAAACTGTCCGAAAACTAATGTAGATACATTTTTTATGTAATATGAAACTCAGTATACTTTGACATTAATACTGAGGTAAAAGCTCCTTGGGAAATCGATGTAATGTTTGGAAAATGTGCTATTTAACCAATCCTAAAGGTCACTGGACTGCAGTGAACAGCAGTAAATCAGACTTTTCTCCAGCTACTCCTAAGAGGAATAAATGATTTGTCTTAATTATGCCTGATGAAGGACTTTTCTTTTTATGGAAATCAGTGAATTTAGCAACATGATCAGCATTTTTTCTTTATGACTGTTAATGATCCTTGGAAAACCCCACTGTGGTTTAGAGGATAAGTTGTGTTGGTATCGTTCACTCACAGCCGTTACTGACTACGCAGTCTCATTTGCCCACATGGAGATAGTGTTAGCAGTCAGCGATGCGGACTGCATCCCACAGGGTCCATGCGTTGTGGACGCTTATGCTGTGGCTGCGACGAATGACGGACAAATTCACACGGACTACAGAAACCCAGTGGAGAAAAAGGGACGGCATAGCCCTGCCTAGACAGGCTTTTATTGACATTCTAGGTACATTACATCAAGGATGGTCCTCATTCACTATGCACAGGTTCGCTTTAGGTGGTTAACTTTTATAGAAAACAAAGGAAAGAATGTTGCTAATCGCTTCAAAGAAAAAGGAGCATTTGCAAATGTAAAGGGGAAAAGTGGTTAAACTGGTTACACCCCACACTTGGGAGATTTAGCACAGATCGCAGTAAACCTCTGCTGCCTCGATTCCGGGTGAGGGAGTTTTTAGCAAAAGCAAGGCTCAAAGCAGCCTAGGTACAATGCAGGCCTGATTCCCCACGGAAGAACCTGTCCGTGGGTCTGGCTTCCTGTGTGCCGAACACACACCTGCCTGTTTTCAGACAGCTGGCCTACATTTGGCCCCCCACGTGGATAGGTTCCCTATAAGTCAGTCCACTTTGTATGGGTTTTAAGCACAGTGGATATTGCAGTAAAATTTTTAGTAAATTTTCAGTAAATTTATTTTAGTATTTTAGTAAATATTTTAGCAAAATATGATTGTGTTAATATTTTATAGCCATTAATTTATTTGTTCCATAGCATTTCTTCTTTTTTTTTAACCACCTTTTGTTTATGCATTTCTCTGTTGATGGACTTTGGGTGGATTCCCCCTCTTGGCTATTGTGAATAATGTGGTAATGAACATAAACGTGCAAATATCTCTTCAACACCCTGTTCTCAGTTCTTTTGGATATGTACCCTGCAGTGGGATTTCCAGATCATGTACTAAAAATTCTATTTTTAAGTTTTAAAGGAACATCCATACTGTTTTTCATAGTGGTTGTACCATTTTACAATTTAACAGACAGTGTGCATGGGTTATAATTTCTTTACATCCTTGCTGGTTATTTTGTTTTGTTTTGTTTTTGACAGTGCCCATTCTAATGGGTGTGAAGTGATATCTCACTGTGGATTTGATTTGCATTTCTGTGATGATTAGTGATGTTGAGCATCTTTTCATATTATTTTTTATTGCATTTTTCATTACCATTTATCGCCCCCCATACCCTCTTCCATGTCTACCCATCCCCTCCCTGCATAATCACCACCCTCTTATCTGTATCCATGAGTTCTTTGTCTTTTTGTCATTTTTGCTCGATCCCTCCACCCTCCCCCAACCATCCCCGCCCCGAACTGTCAGCCTGCTTTTAGTTCAGTTTGTTCATTAGATTCCACATATGAGTGAAATCATATGGTAATTGTCTTTCTCTGCCTGGCTTATTTCACTTAGTATAACATTCGCTAGGTCCATCCATGCTGTCCCAAAGGGTACAATTTTCTTCTTCTTTATAGCTGAGTAGTATTCCATTGTGTAAATGTACCATAGCTGTTTTATCCATGCATCTGCTGATGAGCCCTTGGGCTGCTTCCAAATCTTGGCTATTGTAAATAATGCTGCAGTGAACGTAGAGGTGCAGAATGGCAATCATCCACAAATCAACAAACATGTTGGGGATGATGTGGAGATACGGTACCCTCATGTACTGTTGGTGGGAATACAGACTCGGGCAGCCACCGTGGAAATGTATGTAGTCATTGCAAAAAATCAGCAACAGCAATTCCACTTCCAGGAATTTATCTGAATAAACCCAAAACACTAACTCAAAAGAATATATGCATCTTTTTATATTCTTATCAGCCATATGTATATCATCTTTGGAATAATGTCTTTTCAAGCCCTTTGCCCATATTTTTTTAATTTTTATTGAATTTATTGGGGTGACATTTGTTAATAAAATTATATAGGTTTCAGGTATACAATTCTATAATACACCATCTGCATATTGTATTGTGTGTTGACCACTCAAAGTCTAGTCTCCTATCATCATTTATCCACCTTTACCCTCTGCTACCCCCCAACCCCTTTGCCCCCAGTAATCACCATACTGTTGTCAATGCCTGTGAGGTTTTTTTTCTTTGCATAATCCCTTCACCTTTTTCACCCACTCCACCAACACCCCTCCCCTCTGACAGCTGTCAGTCTGTTCTCTGTCTCTGTGAGTCTGTTTCTATTTTGTTTGTTTATTTTGTTCATCAGATTCCACATATAAGTGAAATCATATGGTATTTGTCTTTCTCTGGCTGGCTTATGTCACTTAGCACAATACTCTCCAGGTCCATCCATGGTATCGCAAAAAATAAGATTTCCTTCTTTTTTATGTCTGAATAGTATTCCATTGTGTAAATGTACTACAGTTTTTTTATCCATTCATCTACTGATAGTCACTTGGGCTGCTTCCAAATCTTGGCTATTGTAAATAATGCTGCATGAGGTGCATATACTCTTTTGAATCAGTGTTTTGAGCTTCTTTGGATATATTCCCAGACGTGGAATTTCTGGGTCATAAGACAGTTCCATTTTTAATTTTTTGAGGTAACTCCATACTGCTCTTCCCCATGGCTGCACCAATCTCAGTTCCCACCAACAGAGCACAAGGTTCCTTTTTCTCCATATCCTCACCAACACTTGTTTGTTAATGTATGGCCTTGGCTATTCAGGGTCTCTTGTGGGTCCATATAAATATTTGGCATATTCTAGTTCTGTGAAATATGCCATTGGTATCTTAATATGAATTGCATCGAATCTATAGGTTGCTATGCATAGTATGGATAATTTAATGTTAATTCTTTGTATCCATTGAATGTGGTATGTGCTTCCACTTATGTGTATCTTCAATTTCTTTCTTCAATGTCATAATTTTCTAAGTACAAGTCTTTTGCATCTTGGTTAATTTATTTCTAGGTATTTTTTGAAGCAACTGTGAATGGGATTGTTTCCTTAGTTTGCCTTCCTGATAGTTCATTATTGGTGTATAAAAATACAGCTGATTTCTAGGTATTAATTTTGTATTGTGCTACTTGACTGAATTCATTTATCAGTTCTGGTCATTTCCTGGTGGAATCTTTGGGGTTGTCTCTGTACAGTATCATGTCATCTGCAAATAATGACAGTTTTACTTCTTCCTTCCAACGTGGATGCCTTTTATTTCTTCTTCTTGTCTGATTGCTGTGGCTAGGACCTCCAGTACTGTGTTGAATAAGAGAGGTGAAACACAACATCCCTGTCTTGTTCCCAATCTTCAGGGAAACATTTGTAGTTTCTGCCCATTGAGTGTGACGTTGGCTGTGGGTTTGTCATATGTGGCCTTTATTACGTTGAGGTGTGTTCCCTCTATTCCCACAGTGCTGAGAGTTTTTATCATAAGTGGGTGCTGGGTTTTATCAAATGCTTTTTCTGCATCTATTGATATGATCATGTGGTTTTTATCCTTCACTTTGTTTATGTGGTTTATCACATTTATTGATGGGACAAAATCAATGGTATACAGTAAAAGCAGTTATAAGTGGGAAATTCATAGCATTAAAGGCCTACCTCAAGAAACAAGAGAAATCTCAAATAAACAATCTAAATTTACACCTAAATGAACTAGAGAAAGAACAACAAAACCCAAAGTGAGTAGAAAAAAGGAAAGAATAAAGATCAGAGCAGAATTAAATGAAATAAAGTCTAAAACACAATTCAAAAGATCAATAAAAAGAAGAGCTGGTTCTTCGAAAAGATACACAAGATTGACAAACCTTTACCCAGACTCATCAAGAAAAAAAGAGAGAGGACCCAAATAAATAAGAAATGAAAGAGAAGTAACAACTGACACCAAAGAAGTAGGACTTTAAGAAAATATGAACAACTATGGGCCAACAAGGTGGACAATCTGGACGAAGTGGATAAATTTCCAGTAACATACAATCTTCCAAAACTAAATTGGGAAGAATCATAAAGACACCACAAAGAAAATGACAGGCCAATATCCCTGATGAACATAGATGCTACAATCCTCAATAAAATATGAGCAAACTGGATCTAGGAATACATTGAAAAGACCATACACCATGATCAAATGGGATTTACTCTGGGGATGCAAGGTTGGTACAATATCCATAGCATTTTTGCTGTTACTGTGGGAAGATGCTAGTTTTCAAGTTTCATGTCATATAATTGATGCTCTATTTTAATTTATTAAGAAAAACATAGCATTCCCTTCTGAAAAGAAATAATTCACTTTCTTTTACATCTATAGTACTGGCCCTGGCTGGTGTGGTTCAGTGGATTGAGTGCCAGCCTGTGAACCAAAGGGACACTGGTTCGATTCCCAATCAGGGCACAAGCCTGGGTTGTGGGCCAGGTCCCCAGCAGGGGGTGCATGAGAGGCAACCACTCATTGATGTTTCCCTCTCTTTATCCCTCCCTTCCCCTCTCTAAAAATAAATAAGTAAAATCTTTAAAAAAATATATAGTACTGTATAAGGGTAATTAGTGCAGAAATAAATGAATCATGTATATTAGATATATTTTCAATAACTTCATTTTATGTTTTTCCAACATAACATGTAGCTCAATAGTGGAAGGCAGAAAGTGTATTGTGAAGTCTCTTCTAAGGCCAGCCTAGGCCCAAAGCCACTACTAGGGAATCTGTGCAGAATGTTTTTTTAAAAAGTGTAAAGGTGGAGGAGAGGGAAAACGTTTCTTTTTAAAATGTGACAATATAATGATGTTTCTAGTAGGGAGCTATAAAAACTGCACTTTGTAAAATTAGTGAGTATGTGTACAATCGGGCATCTCTTCCAGTAATATTAATCCAGGATTTCCTCTAAAGAAAATTTGAGGCTGAATAAGTGTGGCCTTCTAAAGATACAGAGCTGAATCATCTGCATCTATAGTTATGGCAGTCGAAGAGATGACAGGGTAAAAACCACATGTTTGAGCGCGTTGGCCTTGACAATACAAGTTATCTTCCGTTAGTACGGTTGGAGCCCTGTTGACTGGGACCCTTAGCTGTTTTAGTCCAAAAAGTCACTTAAAGCAGGGCATCATGAAAAATGAATAACACATGTATTCTTAGATACTTTATCTTAAAGTATAAACATTGTTTATTTGCCAATTATTTAGTGTAGGAACTAGGCCTTCTCTACCTCTTCAGTGTAAGTCTTCTTAGCGCTGTTCCCTAATTGTCTTATACAAATCACATGTATTATATGACATAGTTGTGAAACAGCAATGCAGGAGTCTTGTGGGTTTTTACTGTATGTTCTGCCAGTGCCAGCTGGTGCACTGACACAGACGCGTCCCTAGAACACTTTCCTAGCAGGAGAAGCCTGTACTATAAGGGTCTCTGCCACAGTCCAGCTGCAGCAGGATCCAGGGGGTCCCCAAAGGTGGGTAAGGCGTTGGAGGTGGGAGACAGGCAACTACACAACTCGATGGCTGTGCAAAGCTGTTCTGCTTTATTGTCACTTTTCACATTGCTTATATACAGATTTGTTGGCAAGCCTTAACTTTCTAAGGTTATAGATTTATGATTAAACCAAGCAAAAAATCATAATTCATTATACAGTGGTCTTATAAATTGAGAACAAATACTTAACTTGCCAGACAGAATTTCAGTTAACTCCTTTGCCTATGGTTAATGGTTGATCCATGATCTATGTCTATTTCCTAATTCTATTCTACTAAAATGTTATGAACCAAGTGCCCTTTCTATTACTATGTGTTCCTGTAAGATTATTTTGTTCTACTAACTTACAATGGGTGAACTGATTTAAGTTTGATTAACTACCTCCGAATAGAATTCTTTTGCTCTTTGCTTAATTGGCATCCAGGGGGACCTTGGCATGCTAGTCGTTCCATAGCAGGCAGACTTTGCCAAGGAACATGTTTTTCATTTTTATTGACTATTCTTATGCCTTCAATATAGACTCCTGCAAAGGGCAATGGGGGGTCAGTAGGCGCTAGATATATCTGCATGTTCTTTTTTCCTAATGGAGGGTACCCAATACGCCCTTCTTTAGCATAAGCCCCGTAAAGTAATTCTGGAATAGTAGGGAGGGGATTGTAAGACCCTGTTTGTTCTGGCTGGTTATCCTTTATATAACCAGGTGTTGTTATTGGGCCATAAATATTTTCAGGGCTGAACAACTCTGCTTGATGTAATTTGCTCATAAGTTCTTCTTGGGAAGTTCCCAGTAAGGAATTACACAGTAATTTAATTAATAACCTTTTACCATTAATCGAACAGTAGGTGATTTTTCAATAGAATGACTTTCTAGAGAAGCCTGAGTAACTTCCTCCTTCTCATTCTCTACTTCATCTTGAGATACTTGTTTTAGGTTTGAATAAAACAAGCCTAGGAAGAATCATAATAAAATTCCTATTAGCAATTCCCCTAAAATCCCCACTACCAAGCTAATTATGTCGCGTCCTCCCTTTAGGGGGGTAGCCTCCTGGAGGTCTCCCCTTCCCATCCCTGGACCTTGTCAGGCAATGGGAGAAAGAGAGGACACAGCAGGTCTCACTCTCCAGAAGATCATTCCAGTCTTGTATTCACTGGTTATTAGCAAAGCATTTTATCAGTGCCTCTGAGAGTTGAGCTGTATTTTGTCATTTCGCTTCCTCATAGCTACTCATTACCTGTACCCTATATCTACCTATAATTTGCTTAAATTATAGGTAGGTATATTCTCAATGTGTAAAGGTAAAGGTGGACAGGATAGGAATTTAAATGGTTGACAAGTTTTGGTCTCAAAAATACTTTCTTCACACAAACCGATGACCCTACTTTGAAGATTCCTATACCATTATTTCTTTGGGTTGGTTAGGTTTTTTTCCTTTTTTTGTTTTTTGTTAGTCTAGTGTTTAGGATCTAGTGTTTAGATCACATTAATCTGTCCATGTTGGGTCTCTCATAAAATGTTCACTGAGATTTAGAACAAGAAAAGTATTTATTTGTGTAAATAATTTGGCATAGTTTCAAAAATTTGAAGTTCAAAATGAGTAATTTCTTTTTCTATATTAGCATGATTTTAATAAATAAATATAGTTTTTTTTATTTCACTCTCTATTTAAAGCATTTTTTGGAAACCATGATATGTCTGCATTTGATTAACTGACAAAATGGAACCTCAAATAAAGATCTTGCCATGCTGCAATCTTTTGTTGAGATTAATTAATCAACAGTTAATCAGTGTTTCTTTAAATTTACATCAAAATCAGTATTGTTTTTGCTTCATTATCTTGCTTTGTTCTTAAGGAACATCTGAAGAGGTTTTCTAATTTTTAGCCAGGTTTTCAACTTCACTTTGGTTGAAGCAAAATATAGAAAGCAAATTTTTTAATTTAATTTTTATTGATTGATTTTTTTCAGAGAGAGAGAGGGCGGGAGGGAGAGAGAGAGAAACATTGATATGTTTTTCTACTTAATTATGCATTCATTGGTTGATTCTTATATGTGCCCTGACCAGGGATCAAACCCACAACCTTGGTGAACTGGGACAAAGCTATAACCAATTGAACACCTGACCAGGGCTCAAATTTTTAAACTTAAATTGAACCTCACATTAGCCCTCCTACAAAAATAGGCCCACACCTCCATTCCCATTCCCTTTCCTCACCCCTGAACAAAGCCTGGAAGAATATGTACTAAAACCTTAGTGGTGGTCATCTGAATAGTGGTTTTACCTTTGAGCATTTCTGTATGTTTTAATATATCTACAATGAACATTAATTAGTTTCATTACCAGGAGGGGGGAAAAAGGGACAATATTTTAAAATAACGCAATTACTCTACACATTGGAAATATATATTAGGCCAAATTTATCCTATACCTACCACTTGTATTGGTCTGCTAGGGCTGCCATAACAAAATGCCTCTGACTGGGTGTCTTACACAACAGTGATTATTTTCTCACCATGCTGGAGGCGGAAAGTTCTAGGTGTCAGCAGGTTCACTTTCTCTTGAGACCTCTCTCCTTGGCTTGCAGATGACCTGCCTTCTCACTGTGTCCTTCCACAGCCTTAACACTCTGCTTGTGCATTCCTGGCATCACTTCCTCTTAGAAGGACACCAGTCATACTGTGCTAGGGCCCCACTCCTGTGACTTCATGCACCCTTCATTACGTCCTTAAATGCCACATCTCCAAGTACATTCACACTGGGGGTTAAGGCTTCATCACTTGGCAGTGGACACAATTCAGTCCTTAACACCACCAATTCCTAGCTAATCTAAAACAAAAGTCTCCACCTCAGAATCACACATGGGATTCGATTCAATATGAAGAGACTTTAATAGCAATGTGGGTGAGAGAGAGGAAATTTCCTCTACCCTTCTAGGTTCTTCCTCCCAGCTGGCCTAAATTAAATCAACATGAGACAGAGAGAAGATAATCAATCACATTTAATTACATGGGTATGTATGGGAACTGCACACACTGAGAGGTTCAGAGACACAAAGTTAAAAGGAGGCAAACGTGACATTCTGAGCTGAGGGTGAGGTAAGAAAGGTGTCTGGGGCTTCGAGGGGAGGCAGGGCTTTGCAGGATGAAAAGAAAGTGAGATGTTCAGTAATTCAAAGTTTGCCCTGCCCTACAGATAGGTCGTAAAAAGTTCTTTCTTTCCCAGATATGTACAGTGCTGACATTTCTGTACCAAACTCTTAAATGAAGTGGGCAAACACGTGTGAGGGTTATGACTGCAGAATGAAGTGCAGATAGTAAAGATTATTAGCTCACCAAAGGAGGCCTGTGACAAGACTATTCTATGGAATTTTGTGGATTTTCTCTTTTGTTTTTAATATTAATTTCTATATTAATTCTAACAAAATGAAATATCCTATCAAAGATTTTAAGGTATTCTTCATGCTTACTTTGTAGATCTGTTAGTTTTCTGGAAACATTAAGATGCTGAGAAATATACTTTTTTAAAAAAGTAATTTCTGGTAATAACTCATTATGGGCAGGGTCCCAAATTTAAATTCTTTGGGGGAGAGGTAAAAGTTTCTCACAAAGTGTGCTGGAGAGTTAAAACCATTACATGGCTAACTTAGGAAGAAATTTAGGGAGTGAGAGGGGGAAAGGGCTGTACCACCTAAATAATCACTTGACTTTTCTTGCTCCCTTTCACATATGCTTTTTCCAGGTGCTGTGATTACAGAAACGTGACATTGTCTGGGCTGAGTTGCAGCGGCAGCAGGAACCACTCCGCTGCACACTAGGTCACGTTAGTTAGCACTAGAGCCCAGCCCCATTTACAGGGCATCTGATGAACGGTGAGATGTGGCAGTTCCACCAGAGTGCCATTTTTCTCCAAAGAGGTCCATTTAAGTGGCTGTCCATGTCCCAGAAGTTTAACCTGAAATTAAAACACACACACAAATGTCTCCAAATGCATCTTGGACTCACCCCCTTTATAGAGAAGAGGTGGTTGATGTTTCTTAACAGCATCGTAGAGCGAGGATTCAGTTTTTCACTTTTATTTAGGAGTTCTCAAGCTGGTGAACGCTTGATCAAGGAAAACATGCATCTACCTTGCTCCTATGTTATTCTCAGATAAAAGGTGAAGGAGATGGGGAAGAAGCCATGCAAAGGTGGAACAAGTGTCAGAACAGAGAAAATGCCGAGAGAGGAGCAGAGAAATGACTCTGGAGCCCATCAGCCCAAATTAAGTTCTTACACAGAACGTCTGGTTCCTCTCCCTTATCCAGCCAGACTTGCTCTCCAGAGTTTTGAATAGCCTCCACTAATCAACAGTATTTAACTGTAACCAATTCTTATTGTAATTGTTTTATATCCTTAGTCTTACAGTAAGTGAATTTAAATAAATAGTTTTCCACGTAGGTACGGTTATTTTGACCCATTAAACTTTGCTTATCATGTTGAGCAATATAAAAACAAAATCCATTAACTTTTAAGTAACAGCATTAATGAGGGCCAAAGAGAACACTGATAAAATAAAAACTTAATGTCATACCCAGGCCACCAAGCTATGATTAAACCTCAGATCTTAACTCCATCTTCTTTGCTTCCTGATCAGTCACAAGCGTTAGAAATGGAATATGAAAAGATGGTGCAAGGAGAAGCATAGGGACAACCTACCTGCAGGGAAATTGTCAATTTCTTAAAAATAAGCAATACAACGTATCAAAATGAACTCCAGTACCAGACCTAACCATTAACCATTAACTTTCTCCAAAGTATTTTCTGAACTTAAAATAGGAGGGCCAGCACATCCTACTTGTATTCAGACGTGTTCTGAGGTAGGACATCAGGGGAAGGATCTGAATTCCAGTCATGAAAAGAATCATTTTGGATGCCTACAGAAAACTTGAACAACATAGAATGGCTGTGAAGAAGAATATTTTACATTGATGTGCATGGAGATGATGTAGCTGTTTTCATAAGTTTAGTTTTCTGGGAAATGGAAGAAAACTTTCAAAGGTTCTGGCCAAACATTGCCATTGATGAAGTTCATTTTAAAATGACTCTTACCGGTAATAAGAGGAACACATAAAAGCTTTTCTTGAAGTTAAAAGTGATATTTTCATCCAAATATTCTAGTCAACAATTTAAAGGAACATTCCCTCTCACCTCTGTTGACCCTAGAGTAGCTTTGAGTTCTCCAAGAAACAGCTGTCCAGAGGTGGGCCATTTGAGAAACAGGGCATAGACCAATTTTTTCTTAGGTTTGCATGTGTACCTGGTTAAAAGGGGGGAAAGGCATAGTAATATTTCTCATTATTTATGAGTCAAGTTCAGAATTATTTACAGAGATACTTCCATTTGGTAAATATTTACAATGTCTTCATTAATAGAGGGAAGGAAAAATAGCCTGATGGTAGTGGAGAAAGCACCCAAAGGATTCTGACCCCAATTCCAGTTGTGGGGAGGGGGCTGCCCATACCACAAAGCAATTCTCACACACCATCTGGGGGTCCTACAAATCCACTCAATTCTGACACTATCTACCCAGAGATGGTGTCAGATTCCATCGGTTAAGAGTAGTTCTTGGGACAGTGACAATAAACCAGGGCTAAAATCTCAAAGGATTTTAACAATGGACCTAGGAGTCTATTGCAGACAAAAAAGGGATTCTACAGAAAGTGATGTCACAGGAGGATCTGTTCCTAAGTGTCAGCAGGTCATGGTGGTAGCCAAGACTGAAGGCATGGAACTTGTTTAGTAAAAGGTTTCCCGATGGTGTATGTAAGCAAGCCCTCTCTGTTATTTTTGTGCATTGTTTAACATTTAGTTAACACACCTGGGAAATAAGCATAAGCATCCTCAAGAATGCACTCAATCTTGTTAACTGTCCTGTCGTCCAATCCCTGCCCTACTTTCTCTCACCTTCATATGCTCTTCCTTCCATTCCCTCCTTAATTCCAAATGCATAAAAGAAACTGCAAGACGATCCTTCTCAGGAGCATTTGAGATCTTGCTTCCCAGCAGTCAGTCAACAGTTTGGGCTCAAGGAACTCATTACAATTCTCTGTAGGTCTGGACATTCCTTACATCAACACCGGAGGCCGTGCCATTGGCGGGAGTCAGACACAAGGGCTTTACAGGCCTTGTTGAATATCTTGGCTTTTATCTTTAGTTATTTAAAGAACATTTAATGGAATAACAGTTAATGATTGTGAAGTCCCAGATCAGACACCGTCCTAGTCAACTGTAAGCACAGAAAAAAATTCCGAAACTGGGGTTCAACCCGCCTCTGTGCAATGAAGGCTCAGGCCCGAGTTTCCATCACGGCTTCTCGCAGCCCCAGTTCTGAAACTCTACAGTCTGTTGCTGCTGTCTACGTTGCCTTCGTTTCTTTGCTTCAGGGAGCTGACAAATTTTTTTTTCTGTCCCAAGTCAAGTGAGATCAAAGAACATTTAGTCCAATCTTTTGATCTATACTTGGTCGGGCTATACGCACTTTGGTGGCGACACAAGGTGGATTTTCAGAGCTTCACCCACACTGCTCTTATGTACGTGTACGACCCCACATTGGAAGCCATTATATATGCAGTCTGATTCAGGGACTCACTGGCCCACAGGGCCTTCCAAAACTCAGATGGAAGCCTAAGCCAAGGCTTTTTAAGAAAAATACGGTAAAGAGAAAAATTTGCGAGTTAAGATAATCCATTTTAAAGCAACTTCAGGTTTAGATTTACCTGAATACTAGGAACAGATGACAGATTTTTTTAATCAACTAAATGCTGTAATTGGAGCTGATCTTTAATATTTTTCTGCCCTTCGGCACCTCTTGCTTGCTAATCTGATGTGATACAGCATCGGCGAAAGTTAGAAATTCCTTAACTGACTACACAGAGTCTCCCTTTTGAATTAACCACTCAGGGTTTTTCACTTTTCTAAATGACTTACCATTTTTATAAGTTGACTCCTTTCCACTAAAATTTGTCCACCATTCTGAGGCATTTACAGATGATTTAAGCTCAACTTGCTAAACAGTAAGTGTTCAAAAACATGCTAATGTCTCCCTTTTCCTTCTCTTTACAGTAAATAAAGCTTGGGCAGTGTTTTGTGTAGACAGGCATTCATCCCATTCCTTTTTTTATCTTACTGTTCTCTTTATACCTCTGAGAAAATTTGCGTGCCTTCTTCAATCAAATAGTACTTGGTAAAAGAATAACCTACCACACATGTGGGGTGACAGTGTCATTCTGAGCTCTCCAAGTGCTGGTTTCATAAATGGCTTCTCCATTGACTTTCAGCCATGTCCCCATTTGCCTTAACCTCTCCTCGAAAATTGGAGAAATGATACCATCTTGTGTGGGTCCAATATTCATCAACAGATTTCCTCCACACGAAACTGTTTCTACAAGTTGCTAAAAAAAAAAATTCGGAATGAGTAGAGTTCTTAGAGCGAGAAAACAATTCCATCGTGAATGTATCAATATATCGTTATTTATGGACTCCTACATGCATATGCGGTCACCACCTAGGAGAACAAATGGGGAGACAGAGCAGGCCCTGTTTACAGGCCCTTGAGCTATACAGTGGTAACAGATGATTCTCACAAACCCACTCTAATTAAGAATATTACAATGACTGTTACAAGGCATTTTACTGCACCTTCACCAATTCTTCAACTGTAAGATAGTCACGGACTCCAGCGTTCCTCCTATAGCCCCAGGAAAACTTGTCTATTGTCATGCAGTTTTCCCACTTGTGTGGCAAAAGATGTCCTGGGTTGTAACGGTCACTGCAGGTATAGTAGCCGCCGTGCTTACAGATGCTCCCCGCTGCCCAGCGGTCATTGGTGACCACGGTGTCCCGCACTGGGCTGAAATGAGAAGTATACTTTTTATACGCAAAAAGTAAACACTTTTTTAACACAAAAGGAAATGTTACTGAACAGAGGCCTGACTGAAAGGCAGCCCTGAAAATTCACTGTAGCGTAACAGAACACAACGCCCATGGTTTTGAAGTCACCCAGGTAGACCTGGGCTGACTGCAGTCCTATCTCTGTCCCTACCCTAGAGCAAGTTACCCAATTCCTCTGAGTGAACAATTTCCTCAGCTGTTATTGGACAAGAAATAACACATAGGGCACTGCGCCCAGTGCCCAGCACTTACAAGAATAGTAAACTATTATTGGAAGCTTCCCCTAAGAGTGTCAATGATACCCAACATTGAATTTACAATGAAGACATTCTCCTCACCTATGACCAAATAGTCTGATACATATATTCTAGCCTTTCTCTTCCTCTTACAATTGTGCCTAGGACTGAAAAATCTCAGGGAAGTCAACTGTCGCCATCATGAAATCTACTGTAGTATGAAATATCCCGACAATATTATTTATCATAACAGGTGGTACCCCCAGCACCTCTCTACTTAGAGGGGACAGTGTTGATCCACAAGTTGAAGTGCATGACTCTCAGTCTTTTCGCTGCAAGAAGTACATGAACAAACTGTTGTTTTTAATAACAAGAGAGCTGTCCAGAGTATTTGTATGTGCGCCCTTTGGGGCTCAGGGAACCCAGCAGAACGCTTCCTGACTTCATAACACAATATCCGGTACCTTCTGCTGTAGTTACAAATAGACATTTGTTCCACACAGTTTAAGCCTAATAGAGAGCTCAGTCGGAACTCCCTGTTGGAAGCGGGCAGGCTGGACCATGCTGGAAAGCAATAGGAAAGAACAGGAAGGCTTGAGAATGACAGTGAGAAAAGGAGACAGACAAAGGGGACACTGGGCAGCAAAGGTTATCAGAGGGCAAGAGGAGAAAAAGAAGCGGCGATCAGAGGAATTGAAAAGCACATAATCAGGACCAGTCATGAATAAACAGAGTTGCCCCAGGAAATGAGATGACAGTGGGGACCCATAAAAGTCTTGTCTTCAAAATTCTGCATTCTGTGATTTTCAGTCTGATTTCAAAAGCAGACTTTTGAGTTGCATTTGACTCCTGGTTTGTAACTCTTGGCTATTTTTGAGTAAATATTCATATGTCTAATAAACCTTATTGATAATGATGTCTTACCCCATACCATACATGAGCCTGAAAGGAAATATTTCAAGAAGCAAGGGAATGAAATGTTACACGTGTGCCGGGCACAGTTAAGGTCACTATAGCAAAGTAAGAGCATACGTGCCTTTCATTGTACAGCCAGGCTAAGAAGCCCGTGCTGTTCCAGTAGCTATCGGGCGCCTCTCCGTCGCCATCCGCCCACAGGATCTCTGGCCGGTACTTGTTCACCAACTCCTGGAGCTCAGGCAGCATCTTCAAAACTGGAAATTGCCGCTTCTGGAATGAGCTGGATTCATCTTGAAGGAAGAGTGGATGAAACCACTCAAAAAGGGAATAGTACAGTCCGAAATGCAGGCCAGTCCTGTGCCTAACGGCTTCCTCAAGCTCCTTGACGACATCCCTCTTTGGCCCCTCATCTACAGCATTCCAGTTCCACGAGCGCTTGGAGCCCCACAAGGTGAAACCTGCGCAATTGTGTTACAAACCTGTGTGAGTATGTCCATTGGGTTATTGCAGGTCAATCTCTACTCTGCAAACGCCAAAACAAATCTGATCATACGTGGGATGTATAAATGACCTGCCTCTACAAGCGACTCTTATGGGCAGTTTCTTTCATAGCATGTGTTCTGCTTTTACACTTGAAAAAGAATGAGAATTTAAACAAGGTAAACCGAGGTTTTTAAAAGTAACCCTCAGGGTACCCACAAGGTCTGTATAGTCTGATCCATCTTCTGTCCTTTCCCCCTGGAATATAAGCTACCTGGGAACAGCACCACATCTGCTGTGCGCTGTGAAGTCCCGGCCAGCCGCAAGCCCTGGGTCTAACGTGAAGTCAACACTAGGAGGTCACAGCCAAGATTAAAGTCTGTTCCCTGGCTTGAGGATTATTTATTTGATTACAATGTGATTCTTAGAATACTGGTAGTCTACGTGTAGCAGCAAATCTCCTTTAGCCCCATCATTCATTGAACGGGGGGAGGGGGGGAGGAGGTAAGTAAGACCCCAGTACTGATAGCAGTTCTGCGCTTTACAATGCTACACCCACCACTTGTGATCCCAGCCCACTCTGAAGTCGTGAGCTTAGATGCCGCTCCTTAAATTACCGAAGTGAATTATCTACCAACTAAAATGGGTAAGAAAAGTGATTCTACCATTAAGCAGCCACTTTGAAATAATTCATATTTTTAAAGGAATTGGCATTTAGATCGCTGGGTGTCCTATCTAAAAATATAAGAAGCGTTATGTAAACTGATATATTTAAAAAATTATATAAAAGTCTCAACATTTTTAGTTAGTGCTTAGGAATATAGGTCCATTGTTATTATCCCACCAAAATCTACAAGAATCTCTGAGAATAGACATTTACATAAGGCACTTCTGGTGAAACAATGAACTCTTGTAAATTAGGACAAATCTAAGATGGACACACTCTTTAGATGCATTTCTAAGACGCTTTTAAAAGAGCTCACACTTGTTCCAAAGATGTTTGTGGTCAGCTTCAAAGCAGTGTGAATATTTAAAGTCTTATTCAAAATGTTTCAACATGACAGGCCCTAAGGTCAGGCAGTGCTGAAGCCATGTGGGTCTTCGTCAGCATCACCACCACTGGCTCACAGCGGCGGTCTTCCTGCCTGGCCAAGCTCAGCAGGGTCTTTTCCATGTCTGACAACACGGGTCCTAGAAACTTTTCCAGTGTGAGCTTCAACATCTGTCCTCACGGTATTATTGAGTTGGTTGGTCGGTTTTTTTCAATAAGCTCACTACGTAATATTTTGTGCCATATAGCTTGGAGAAGGTCCAAGAGCAGGAAATAAGCATGTTCACAAGCAAATGCACTTCATAAATGTTCATCTAAGCAGGAGAAACATCTATACGAAAAAAATCATTAAGCCACTAGAATGTGACCAAAAAGGAAAATATCCTAAAATAATTCCATATTTGTGGTTTTGGTTCTTCCTTCCTACTCCCCTCCCCACCCTTGAAGAAAGCGATGAGGCAAAATTTCTTCCACTGAGACAAAGGTGGACTTTCAGAGGAAACCGTCCCGTGAATTAACAGAAGTAGGGAAAGTAACAACTTATCAGTGCTTTCTTGATCTTATAAACTCTGGAATGGTGATGGGTGGAAACGATCCTACTAATATAAGACCACAGCGATGGCCAGCTTCACTGGGCCACAGGGCACCTGGATATCTAGCTAAACATTATTCTTGGTATGTCTGAGGGTATTTCTACGTGAGATTAACATTTAAATTAGCAGGCTGAGTAAAGCAGATTGCCCCTCCAAATGTGGTAGGCCTCATCCAATCTGTTGAAGCCTAAGTATAATAAAAAGCTGAGTTAGAAAAAATTCTCTCTGTCTGCCTGTCTTTGAGCTGAGACATTGGCTTTCTTCACCTTTGGACCCAGACTTGGATTAGAACCTACAATCATTAACCCTCCTGGTTCTCAGGCCTTCAGATTGGGACTGGAACTACAGTATCAGCTCTCCTGGGTCTGCAGCACTCAGCCTCCATAATTGTGTGAATCAATTTCATATAATAAATCTTTTTATATCTATTGTACTTCCTACTTGTTCTGTTTCTCTGGAAAACTAATACAACCACTGTGTTTCCTTTTAGCTATTCTTCTACCATCTCTGATATTTCTAGTCGCCACTACATTTCCATAATCCTTTTCCTTTCAGATAATCTGTGTCAGTTTCTTCATTAGCAAACTGTCTCCCATTTGGCCATGTCTGAGTTGTCCGAAAGCACAGCCATGCGTGTCAGTGATGAGACTAGACTACAGCAGCGGAACCCCCCGCGGTGCCTTCCCAGAATGCCTCACAGAGATGGGAAGAAAGGAAAGGAAAGACTCTAGTTCCAGTTCTACACCGTGACCTGCAGCCCACCTCCCACTTCAAACATCTTTAACCACATTTTGGGAATATTGTTGAATACGCACATAACAAAATGCGATCATTTTTATTTTTTCTGTTACCCTGTGGAGGGTATGATCTTTCTGCGCACCTAATGCCTCTTAACTGGGTGGAACGTGTGTTCCCTTAAATTATAAAGCAAAATGCCGCTCCCAAGAGAAAATTCTGATTTCATGTGGATGACCCTGTTTTAGTTTCTTCTTCCAAAAGAACTATTTTACATTTCATAACCATGGTCCACGTTTGCAAATGTTACACTTACTTACCTTCGTGATGTTTGGAAGTTAAGACAACATATTTGGCACCAGAGGCCTGAAAAATATCTGCCCACTGGTTCGCATTAAAAAACTTTGCTTTAAATAGTGGTGCAAAATCTACATATTTGAAATCAGGAGGGTAATTATTTTTCATAAAGTCGACAAACTTCTGTCTCTTTTCCTTTCGCCAATACCACCTGTTTGGGAGGAACAGAAACAGCACGTGAAACATACAAACATTTGAAACAACCACGTCAGCTCTCTTTCCTACACTTCCCCCCCCCCCACTCAGATGCTACCCACATTCCCTTTCTCACTTCCCCATCAGGTTGACTTTTCCTGAAAGAAAGCTTATGTAAACCAAATTTCCCCTCATCTTCCCCAAATCCACTCAGCTCATAAACTAGAGCATTCTAAACAACCCAGCCACACATTTGCTATTAATTCCCCACTCGTGAGGAAGGCTACAGAAGGAAAACTAAGTTCCTAAAACACAACATGGATCTGTTACATTCACTAGCAGAGAACAGTTAAATCAAGAAGACACTGTTATTGTAATGTGCTGACTCGACCTTCAAGGGTTACTTGTTACATGCATTTATTCTGAGCAGTAGGGCCGAAACTTCCTAAGCAAGGCCTCATGAGGATAACAGTATCAAACTATAATGAATTTTGCTATGTACAATGCGCACTTTGTTGCCCAAATATCTTAGGGAAAAATAAGGATGCACATTACACATGGGTAGTACTAATTCTATATCTATATAAATGTCTTTAATTCTTTTATTTATGCTTATGCATTAAAAGTATAACTCTAGAAAGCAATAATGATATCTATATGCAAAATAATACCCTGCAATACGATAATCGGGTTTGTTTCTAAATAGAAATAAATAAATAATTGAATTAAAAAATTAAAATGAAAGTTTTTTTCCCCCAAAAGCTCGGGCCAAAAATGTGAGTGCTCATTATACACGGCAAAATATGGTACATATTTTAGATTAACATAGCAGTGACTATCCTCATGAAACAGTCTCAAGTCCCATCTCTGACCCAGCCTCTACTTTTCCCACCATCATCCTTCCGTAGAGTATTTCTATACGGTGAGCAAATCCATAATCAGCCCTGCGTCCCCACAGATGATGAGCAGGTTCTTCCTGCTGAAAAGACTTCATTGAAGACTTCATATGTCACAGGCACTATTGCTTGCCTGCTTGAAAGTCAGATACATAATTTCTCAGCTTCCACTGCAGCTTGAACATGGACACGTGACCCATGCTGATCAGTGGGATTTAAGGGGAAGCCAACATGGGAGATTCCAGGAATTAATAAGAGAAACTGGGCTTCCTGCCTTTAGACACAGTTGTGTGAAGTTACGGCCAGCCACCATCGTGTGGCCGTGAAGGAAGAAGTCAACAGCCTGAGTGTGATAGAAAGAGCCTGTGTCTTTGATCTCATCAATGAACCAACTCATCCTCCTTACGTATGATAGCAGGCCCCTATTGTGTATGTTTTTCTTGGATTTTCTAGACCTTGAACTGAAAGTATCCTGACTGATCCACAACACATATTTACCTTTTAAATGGAACTACAATGGAGAAACTGGGGCAGTCAGAAAGCTGAGCAGGAATTCGGGACTTCCCCTGTTTTCTCCTTGCACAGTCTCATTTGAACCTGCACTCTCTATATTGTCTGGAGCCATTTCTCAAATTTCATGCTAACAGACATGAAAAGAAGCACTCGAAAGTCTACCATTTACATTTGGTTTCGAGTTGCCATTCAGGACAGCCAGATATACTCATCTCCACTGTTGACTGCCCCCACGTCCGACTGGGATGGGTGTAGAAAAGACACCAAGGGAAACCACGATAATTGAAGAATCCTCTACACTGCGGAGTAAATGTCCTTCCACCCATCAGAAATATACTCTATTTTGTTTTGTTTGAGGTCACAACAAACAATCCTGTGTCCATTGGTAGAAAATAAAAAGTTTACCATTGCAAAGAATGAAGTCACTAAAAACTAGCTATTGGTGGCAGAGCGCCGGTCTCCAAGAGCAAACAACAGATCCTCTTCCAGCACCAAAGGTATATTTACCTAACCACCGTGGTTGAACGAAATGCTAACTTAAAATACAATGTATTATATTTAATAAAGGAGGGAGACAATCTGTTAATGTATGTACCTAGCTCATCTGAAACATTTCAAAGAAACACCAGATGCCTCACAGCACAAAACTTGCAAAATAAAGATTTATGGCATCCTGAAGTAAATATGTTTGAAAATACATGGTATAGCGAGAAAGAAGCCCTTGTTTACAAGCTGATTTCAAAAGAGTAGATGACTAGTACCCCACAGTTACACAACTGGCCTAACTTAATAAGAAAGATCACTGGTTGCAGAAAGTCAGTCTCTTTGTAGAAAATGGTCCAATGTATACTATGCAATGTTGACACAATACAGAGTTTATACTGTATACTACATAAAGTCTGCTTCAAATCTGATGTGCACTATATAAAATTTGATGTGCACTATATAGTATATACAGCATACAGTAGATTTAAATACTCATTGTTTATTTTTGCTTTACTTAGGAACATATGTATATATATGAAAACACATACACATTTGATCACATTTCCATCTTGAAGAATTTAACACCTGAAGTAATCAAAGTTGCAGGACATCACATGCACATTTTTACACAGGTCTCAAGGTAAAATCTAAAGAGCAATTTTTTGTGCAACACCTTCCATTTAGTAGACCATTAATAATTAAACTTTTTTAAAATTAAGGTAACAGTCTAGAATCTTTTTTAAAAATCCCTAGAGGCACACAGTGACATTTTAACATCAAAGAGCGAGTACATGCCCAAATGAACGGACGTTTCCCATACCATGAATTGACATTTTGACCATACTTCATGTCATAATGACTGAAAATGAGCCGATCTCCAGGGACAGTTTAGGCCCAAGCTTCAGCGCCTATCATTTGACCCCACACACGTCGATGAATTCCTGCTAGCCTCCACGTTCGATGGTTGCACTGTAGGTGGTAAAGACAAGTTGGGAAGTGCAACTATCCAGACGCTGGGAAGTCAGAGCCGCCTTACGCGTCTGACAATTACTGCAGCCACGCGGAGGGAAAAGGCGATGTTCACCGAGCACGCAGGCTTACAACGTAAGACACTGCACGCCCGGAAATTCTAAACGCGGATAAAGCACTGGGAGACGAAGCTGCGAGCGCTGGCTGGGTCCCGGCTGGAAGCCCAGGGGCAGCAAGAGGGTCAGAGGACAAGCGGAGGGCGGCGCGCTCACCAGAACCACTCGCTCCCGAAACTGGGCACGGAGAACACGCCCCAGTGGATGAAGATGCCAAACTTGGCTTGGTCGAACCAAGCGGGCAGCTGTCGGGCGTCCAGGGATTCCCAGCTGGGGTCGAAGCGCGCGGCGCCGCGGCCGGGACCCTGTGCGGGCGGCGGCAGCAGCAGCAGCAGCAGCGCCGGGAGCGGCGGGAGCGCCAGCCCGGGCAGCTCCGGGACCCGCATGTTCCCGCATCCGCCGCGCCCGGACCCCACGCTCGCGTCCCTCTGCGTCCGCGGCCAAGAACGCTCCGCCCCTGTCACCTGACCAAGCTCTCAGGGAGAAAGGCCCGGTCGCGGCTCGGGGAGCGGGGACCGCAGTCTGCGTCGCTCGCGTGCGCACCTGCGGCCTTTCAGCCCAAAGCCAGCACCACGGCGGCTTAGCTAAGGCTCCCGGTCAGTGTGACCGTTTGGGAAGGGCGGCGAAGACTGGCACCGAGGACACCCCGGATCGTTGTCAGCTTCTGGGTGCCTGAGACTGTGTCAGGTGAAACTCCAAGAGTTTCTAATTCAGGTTGGGCGCCCACAGTGTGCGTTTCAGACCAAGTTCTAGCTGCTGCTGCTGTTGCTGGTTCAGGCACTAGCCTCTACGAGCCGCTGCACTGGAAAGCCCGGTGATCTCAGACGGGTGAAACCAGTGTGGTGAGCCTTTAAGAGCTCTGCAGCCTGGAATCAAGGGGCGTCACCAAAGCTCACGTCTCCTCCTCCTCTGCATTCAGAGTGAAGCCAAAACCCCCCACCCCTTCTGCCCCTGCAAAACATCTCTCCTCTTTCAATGGGCCAGTTCAAATGTCACCTGGCAGCTTTCTATCTCCACCTGCTTACCTCCCGAGGGTTTACCCCCTGCTGCGTGTTCCTGTTAACATCTTATTCCAGCCTCTAAAACAGGATCCAAAGATCGGCTTGTAGTTAGGAGGATACAAATCTCATTTCTCATCAGGCTGTGAGCTTCCGGAAGGCAGGGGTAGTGACCTTCATTCTGTCGCCCCTGCATTTAGAGCAGAGCCTGGCCCAGGGCAGCACACAGAGCATGCGCATTGACGTCCTCCAGTGAGTGAGAACTAGCATTCTAATTATGAAGTGTTAGAAAAGAAGATGAGGACTTACAGATACTTTAATATACCGTATTTTGCCATGTACAATGCGCGCTTTTTTTGCCAAATTTTTGAGTGAAAAATAAGGATGCTCATTATACATGGGTAGTACTAATTCCATATCTAGGGAAATGTTTTTAATTCTTTTATTTAGGCTTATGCGTTAAAAGTGTAACTCTAAAAAGCAATAATTATATCCGTATGTGAAATAATACTCTGGAACATGATCATCGGTTTCGTTTCTAAATATAAATAAAAAATTGAATTAAAAAATTAAAACAAAAGATTTTTTCCCCCGAAAGTTGGCCAAAAATGTGGTTGTGCATTATACATGGCAAAATACGGTAATTTCTGACCCAACATTGGGATTTTTGCAGTTTGAACTCTGAGGCTGCTTACTGCACGTGACTCTCTGCTCCGTGGACTCGGAAACTGCCTGCAGAATCGAGGGCCTCTGTGTCTGATGTCGGTTGGGAGGTCACCCCAAAGCTTTGTCCTTCAAGCCTGAACTGGATGGAAGTGGGCCAACAACAATGCCTAATCACACGCTATCTATTGTTTTCCTCTCACAGCTCATTTGCTGACCACTGAGTCCGCTGCCTGTTGAAAGCCCAGTTGCCCCTGACGTTTAGAAAACAAATAATTTAAGTTTGTGGTTTTGTTTCCCCTAGCAAACCCATTTCTTTGCTACAACTTATACCTTTAAAAAAACAACCAAACAAAAGACCTGTTCTCTCCCCCTCCCACCTCCATATATGTCTTCAGTTCATACTGAGGGCTAGTCCCTGGACTGCAAATCATATGTGGATAAAACTCTTAATATCTTTTGGAATTTTTGCTAACAAAGGAAGTGACACTAAGTAGCAGTTGCCTTCACTCTCCTATCTCTGTAAAGACATGGGAGCAACAGCTGCCACTGTCACCCCAGGTATAAGGGCATTCGCGCACTTGACACAGTGTAACAACTCCCCAGGACCAAAGCTGCTCGATTAAGGCCCCCGCTCTCCCCAAGGCAATGGGGCTCCTGGCAGAGAGGGATTGGGGAACCCACTGAACATAGACGACCAACTGCAATAGCCCCAGTTAGTTTCAAAGTGGATGTTGATTTTTAGTATTTAGTCTTTGATCCTGGAATGATCTAAGGACCTCACTGGCCACTGAACCCCCACGGCACATTTTACAAAAAGGTGGACCTTTTAGTCACTGCACCTTGACGTCCCTTGAAATAGAGTTTTGTGTAGTAAGTGGAAAGACAGTTTTCACAGTGACAATGAGATTGTGACCTCTTAAAGGGACAGTAGACATAGCTAAGTGACAATGCAGCGGTGGGGCCTTGTCTTCTCATCAGGCATTTGCCCATGTAAACCCTACATTTTGAAAGATTCTGTTTCCCAAACAAGTTATTTATCATTCAATAAATTATTCGCATTTTCATGTATTTCAGTTAATCAGACCTTCTGATCTGCATATCTCATTTATGATTTCACTTGAAGGCAATGAAATTTTTTTAGTCAGTAGGTACCATCTTATCATAAAATTAAAATTTCTGTAGGAAATACTGAAAATAGATGAAAGACCTTCCTTAGTGCCCTTGGGGACACATCAGAATCCTAGAACACCACACAGGGAACCACTGATACAGGATTTGGAATAAATAGAAAAGAGATTTATTTGGAAATGAAGAAGGAGAAGAGAGTCTACTCCAAATAAAATGACCAAAAGAATGAAATATATGAAATATTTTTTAAAAGATTTTATTTATTTATTTTTAGAGCGGGTTAAGGGAGGGAGAAAGAGAGGGAGAGAAACATCAATGTGTGGTTGCCTCTCATGCGCCCCCTACTGGCGACCTGGCCCGCAACCCAGGCGTGTGCCCTGACTGGGTGTCAAACCAGTGACCCTTTGGTTCGCAGGCCAGCACTCAATCCACTGAGCCACCAGGCCTATGAAATATTTTAAAACACAGTCACTTACAAAGAGAGCAGCATGCAGTAGTACATTGCACATCACATTTTATATGATAATATGTTACAAAACTACTGTTGTTGCACTTGAAGCTACTGCTCATTAGCAGTGGGACCATACCACCTTAAGACTTCAACTCTAAAAGTTTTGATAGAGGATCCAGATACCTGAGAAATGACAGGTTCCCCATGTACACATGGCTCATTTGGGGGGGCCTTGTGCCTCAGTGGGGAACTCTGACAAGGAGCCCTGATCCTACCCTGTTTGACATCACCGTGAGGTGCTAGGTGAAGAAATTAAAAGGTCTTTGACCCTGTAGCGAAAGGTGAAGCCCCCATGGTCGGCAGTCACGTGCTGGGCAGTGGCAGGTACATGGGGTGCTTACCTTGGTCATTGCTCCTGATCTCCCTAGCAAGAGGGGGCAGGAGGCTGGCCTTGGACAACCTCTTTGTTGCTGCAGGAGGAAGTCATCATGCCACTGCTGTCCTCTCAGCGCTACTGGCAGCTGACACCGGAGTGAGGCTCTCGAGAACACGTTCTGTATCTCTGTGTGGGAGTTGGACAGCTGCCAGCCACCCGTCTCAGCAGTTACCAGAATTCCTCTGAAGTGGATAGTGGAAGAAGTGAAACATTCGCCTCACACACAACGTCAACACACAGCCTCTTTTCTCTGAGTGCAGAACGGCATTCAAAACAAACTGCTCCCAATTCATTCTTTATATGGCAAGAAACCAGCTCTGTGGTAAAACAAGCTGATGATGTGGGGGAATAAAATCCTCCCTTTTACTGGCCTGGAGGTGGGCAATAGAAGGAGGAATGAGGGGAGGAGGCCACAGGGTTCAGGGCAGGCAGGAGAGCAGCCGGACACGGAGTCTGAGGGCACAGATTCTTCCCCCTGGCACCAGATTTCCATGCCGGCTCCTTCCACTACCACAAGGCTGAGTGATCTTTGAGAGCCACTCAACATCTCTGGGCCTCAGTTTCTGTACCTATTGGAAGTGAAAAATAACAGTACATCTTCCCTAAGGATTGCTGTGAAAATTAAATCATGCAAAGCACATATTAAGCCTCATCTAAGTGTAGACTAGTATTATCATGTATATTAGGGAAATCAGGGGAAACTAAGGGATGGGCATTTCTGTCTGGAATCTCACTGAAGATTCCAGAGGAAGCCACTTAAATTAACTGGTAAATTTCACTAGGTGAAGCTGTGTTGTTAGGTGAAGGGAGAAGCTGCTTTTTAGCTTTCCCCGTGACCTTGATACTTAAGCGATACACACAGGACCCAGAAGTAGCTGAGACCCTACCAGGAAATCTGGTCTGAGTGGTTTCCTGTGGCCAGGCCTCTGTGCTGAGCATACAGACTTTGCAGCCATGCTCAGAGGACTCCGGCATACCAGAGGAAGCTAAGGCGGGCCCAGCACAGACCAGATCATGCATTAGAGCAGCTTCAGGCTCCATCTGCAAACACCAACAGGGCAAGTGTCGGTGCCCCAGTACCTGGAGAGCAACGCCAAAGCCTCCCTGCCTACAACCCCTCCCCACCTTAGGGAAAAGCAAAGGCTGGGGAAGCATCTAAAACAAGATAATTTTTACCCAAAGGAGAGCCTAAATATTTATTAACAAGGCTGTTTAATTTACAAGATTTGTCTACATTTAGTACAGATTGAACAATTAATTTTGGCCACCAACCAAGAGAGAGGGACACAACGCTGGTCTGGCAAGGCAAGCAGGTTGACTCTACACAAAACAAAGGAGCCACATGTCCTCTGCTCAACAGTGGGTGCCACCGGTCATGTGAGGACCCCGAGCTTGTGCAACACTTGCCTTCTATTTCACTCCTTCCCAAAGTCTTTTTTTTTTTTTTTTAAGATTTTGTTTCTTTTTAGAGAGGGGGTAAGAAGGGAGAAAGAAAGGGAGAGAAACATCAATGTGTGGTTGCCTCTCATGCGCCCCCTACTGGGGACCTGGCCTGAAACCCAGGCATGTGCCTGACTGGGAATTGATCCGGCAACCCTTTAGTTCACAGGCTGGCACTCAATCCACTGAGGCACACCAGCCAGGGCACCATTGTCTTCATTGAAAATAAAATGATCTAATCAGTGTCCATGCACCGAGACCCGATTCAGGAAGAAGAGGTCTATGTCACACCTCAGCCTCCCTTCCAGTGGCCCTCCTGCCTGAGGGGGATGGCCTGCTCCGGGCTGTGTGGATCAGAGCAGGCAGAGACGTTTCTACAGTCCTGGTCAGGAGTGGCAGGGAAGGGGCTGGGTCCTTGGAGGAAGAGGAAGCAAAAAACAGAAAGAGAAAGAAGGAACTTATTGTACAAGAGCATGGAGCTAATAATAATTTGTTTAAAAGTAACAGGAGAAACAAAGAGTGCCTGAAATTGGAATCAGAAAGAAACTACAGGGCAAAGAAAAGCAGACAATGCACAAGAATAAGGAGTGAAGAGAAGGAAGAGAGAGGTGAGGTGGGGATCAAAAGGAGGTGCCACAGACAAGCAGGGTGACAGACACAGGGGCCCACCCCAGAGGTGAAGGAGAGGAGACAGAGTTCCTAAGGCATGCAGCATGCCCGGAGCCTGAGTGGAGGAGGGTGGACAGTGGAGAAGGGACACGGGGGAGATGGGGAAGGAGGTGATGTGGGCAGGAGACCTGCCGGTGAGGAGTGGTGGAGGCTGAGGAACCCGTGGGAGGGCCTGGGGGGATGAGAAAGGTGGGGCGGGGCAGTCCTCCCCGCTGCTGGTGCCAGCGGAGTGCACTTCTTTTCCTGAGGGCACACTCTGCACGCAAAGATCCTCTACTGCTGGGAAGTCCTTCTCCAGGAGCAGCCTGGCCTGACCATAAGTGTCCCCCTGGTGCACGCAAGTTGTGCCGCGGCCACGCAGACGGCTTCGTTCCCACTCAGTTTCACTGAGGAGTGCTCTCCCTGGTGCAGAGCCACAGGCTGGGGGCCGCCTGGCTGCACTCCGACGTTCACGGCCGCTGGGCACCACTGTCTTCTCAGGCCCTTTCCTCTTCCAGAAACAACCCTGCACCCATTGAAAAGTGTATGTTATGACTATGTTGGTGTAAAGGCAAATATATTACTGTTACATATTAAAACACTTCCTTTAACCCAAACGTTCCCTTTTTCCCCATTCAGACCTTAGAAGAAATTTTTAAAACTTTGTGGCTTCTGTAAGTACTGTGGGCCCTGGGCACTGCGCCTGCTGCGGGGAGAGATAAGTCTGCCCTGCAGAACTCGGAGACACAGGATCATAAGCCCTAAAAATACACAAAGAGATTAGATGAAATATTTATATTAATGTGAGCCAGGACAAGTGCATTAGAATAGCAACAACTGAGTGTGGTGATCACGAAAACCCCATGGTTACAGAGAGGTAGTTTTTCAGGTGGGGGATATAATGTCTAGTACTTACTACATTCTGAGCACTCTTCTAAGTATTTGAGGACATATGTACACTGTATATATTTAATTATGTACATAAAACTAAATCTCCTCATAAGACATTTTTATTGTCTCCCTTCTACAGAGGAGGACAAGGAGCACAGAAAGGCTAAATAACTTGCCTAAATAGACTAAGGCCCATTTTTGTAAACATCATGCTAAACTTCAGTTATTATGTAAATGAAAGCACTGTATTCACTCATTCATTCATTTAGTCATTACTCCTTTATTTGAGTAGGTCAAAATATATTTTTTCAGCCCCTACTCTGTGCCAGGTACTGAGTGGGGCCCAGCAGTTGCAAAGGCAAGAAAACAGACCCAGCCGTGTCTCTCATGTGGCCTATATGGCTTGCTCTCTAGTGGGGGATATAGGCATTAAACAAATGCCCACCCACATGTAATATTGCAAACTGAACACTGTAAAAGTATGTGGCGTGGGACCTCAATCTAGTCTTGGATTCAAAGAAAGCTTCCCTGGGGAGTTAAAATTTTAACTGAAGTCTCCCGGATAAGTTGGTTAATTAGGTAGACAGACAGTGGGAGCAATGGTGTTCCAGTAGAGGCGAACAAAATGGGTCAGGTGCCCAGGATATAATAAAACTGACCCTCAAGAAGCTTCTAAGAACTCTGTTTTCCTCAAGAACTAGAGTCCATTGGGAAGAGAGGAGGAATCCACAGAGATAAGCAATGGTGAAGTGCTGCTGTGTGAGAGATGTGTGGTGCATTGGAGTGACGGGGGGTAGGGGAGGGAGTACTGGGACTCGGGTATTCTAAACAGTCATCCAGGGTAAGACCTGTAAGGAAGACTAGAGCAGCCTCAAGCAATTTTTACAAGAGGCAGACAGAGGGTCGTATCCATTTCAGAGCCCTGAGGGCTATTCACCGCAGTAGTTGAAGACACTAAGGACATCAAGGATCAGTCCTGCGGATAGTCTAGCCAAAGGAAATTGCTATGATCTTCTCGTAAGACGACCAAATCCTCGTGTGAGGCTAAGATGAGTGAGATCTGTATCACTATGGAAGATTGCACCACAATACAGTGGTCAAAATAGAGAAGCAAGTGTGTGCAGTGGTGAGGGGATGGCTTATCTGAAGAGATGCCACGCCCTACAGACTGGCACTCAGCAGAGACCCCCTTTCCCACATTATTATCTGTAGACTCTCTTATCAAGGAATAAAGATGGCAGCAAGTGGAATATACGTGATTGCAATTCCTTGAAGCCTCCAGATGGGGGCCACCTTTCCATTCCCTTCACAGCCCATTCTCTTCACTCCTGGATATGGATACCTTGAGAAGTTAGAAAGAACTTCACTCATTCTGCAAAGACAGGGAAAGCCCATATTATTATCTGACCATAGAACTGCTCAAATATTCATTCCAAAAAGTGAAAGACTCCCTCAAAGATCTGTATCAGATTTAGTCTCTATATTTTGCTTCCCCAATGTTCTTTACAGAAAATCAAACTTTAAGCCACGTAGTTATTCACCAACAAGTAAAATAGGATTAGAAAAATGAAATATTTATTACAGTTTTTCAGAAACTGCTATGAAATCTTCTGGCTGGTTTTTGAAGGCAGGTTCCAAATCTGAATCCTTCTGCATCAGCAAGCGAACAACGAACGTAACAAATGAGGAAGTTCCAGGAAGGCCTCCCTTTTTATGCAAAGTGTCGAAACAGAACCTTATGCGCATGAATTCATCCTCAGAATTAAATGGATTTTCCATTTACTCTTTTTTTTTTCTTAAGTACAAGATTAATCTTGTCTATATTTAACATTTTGGTATTTGTTCATTGTGTTTTGTTTGTTTTCATTAATTCTGCCTCAAGTATTCATGTTCTTGGCAAAAAAAAAACCAAAACCCTTAGTATCCCCCTTTTCCACATAAGCTGTTGTAGGAGCTCTTGATATTAAAAAAAAAAAAAAGAAGAAGAAGAAGAAGCCCAGTTT
Organism: Macrotus californicus; assembly: GCA_007922815.1. NCBI lineage: Eukaryota > Metazoa > Chordata > Mammalia > Chiroptera > Phyllostomidae > Macrotus > Macrotus californicus. Next base: position 45,450 of record VMDR010003092.1, on the reverse strand, counting down.
CCATTTCCCAGTGCAGAGAGCCCTGGTGTTGGACCACCCACACTGCCTGGCTTCTTACTGCTCTCCTAGCTGCTTGTGAAATTGGTTGTGAGCCTCTCTGTGGAGCTGAACAGATGACCTTGGGCCTGGGTTGTGGGGCATTCGGGGCTGGCTCCTGGGTTCTCCAAGGGAGGATGCTTCCGCACTCTACTTGCCACCTGCCATCATGTCCCTGAGAGCCCAGGGTGACTGCACACAGGTTCTCACAGTGCTCTGCTCTCCATGGCTAGCTCCCTGCATTCCCACGGTGGCCGCCTCCTACACGCCCGGGATGCCTGCATGTGGCTGCTAAAAGTGGTAGCTCTAAGTAGTAGTTCTTTCCGTTGATACACTGTGGAAGGCAAAACACTGTTCCCCTAGGGATCTCCACTCCTAAGCCTCAGAAGCTGAGCATATTAAGTTTCAAGGCCAAGGGGAATATAGATTGCAGGTGGAATTAAGGTTGCTAATTAAGATTGAAATAAGGAGATTAGCTTGGATTATCTGGGTGAGCCCCCTGGAACACAATCATAAAGATCTTTTAAATGGGGAAGAGGGATGCAGAAGAGCTCCAGTCAGAGGGATGGCATCATGAAAAAGATGTGACTGGTCTTTGCTGGCTGTGAAGATGGAAGAGAACCATGAGCCGAAGAGTGGCTGCAGCCTCTCCTGGGGCGTCCAGCCTTCTGGCATCTCTTGGCCACATTGGAAGAAGGAGCGTTGTCTTGGGCCACACATTAAATACACAAACACTAACAAAAACTGATTAGCGGGAAAAAAATGTTTTAAGTAAATTTAGGATTTTGTGTAGCCATCCTGGCGGTATGCAGCCGGCGGGCTGTGGGTTGAGCACCCTGCTAGAAGGTGAAAAGGGCAAGGAAATGGGTTCTTCCCTAGAGCTTCCAGAAGGAACACAGCTCACCTTGATGTTAGCTCAGTGAGACCCGCTTTGGATTCCTTACTTCCAGAACTGCAAGATAATAAATTTATGTGGTTTTCAGCTACTACGTTTATGGTAATTTGTTATAGCAGTAATAAGAAATGAACACATCCAGGTGGACTTAAATTCCTAGGGTGCCCTCGCCTGGGTTTTAAGGTGGTAGCTCTTCATGGTCACTTCTTTAGCCTGCACATGCAGCGATCTCCCAGAAGACCTTGGGGCCCATGTCTGGCCATTCAAGGCGACAGGTCTCTGTGGTTAGCAATGCTGGCTCACATGAGTGGCATCTCTCTGAGTGCTCAGATGCCAATGTGCCTGAGGACAGCTTTTTGATTTTGCATAACAGGCCATCTCCAGAATTCCAGGAGCTGTGTCATGACTGTTTCTTGAGCCTGAGCCCTAATGGGTTCAGAACATCTGCTGCCCTTTCCCTCCCAGAGAATAAGAACCCAATGCCAGCAGTGGGGATGCTTTTACTTGTAAACCCTCAAAACTCAGAGGGTCTAAGGAACCCTCTTTAATGACTGCCTCCGAGCTAGTCACTGATTTTCTGAAGGAAAATGATCTGTGGAGCTTCCAGGAGGCCCCACAGCTCAGTCTGCAGAAGGTTACTTACAGCAACACCAAGTTTCTTCATTGCTTAGGGGCACATCCACCTTTCTAGAGGTGGGAGTGGAGCTAAGTAAAAGAAGCCAAATACAGAGAGTTCATATAGTATGTCCATTTATGTAAAATTTTAGAAAAATGCCAACTATCCCATAATGTCAAGAAAGCAGTTCAGTGGTTACCTGGGGCTGCGGATAAAAGAAGGGATGGCCTACAATTCAGAAGCAGGAGGTGTCTTTTGGGGGATGGAAATTGTCAGTGTCTTGATTCTGGCAATTTCCCCAGTGTGTCCGTCTGTCAAAAATCTATAAAAGTGGCCCTGACCAGTGTGGCTCGGTTGATTGGGTGCTGTCCCACAAAGCAAAGGGTTGCTGATTCAATTCCTGGTCAGGGCACACGCCTGGGTTGCGGGTTCAGTCCCTGGTGAGGTCACATAGGAGAAGTAACTGATGGATGTTTCTCTCTCACACCAATGTTTCTCCTTCCTCTCTCCCTCCTTTCCCCTCTCTGAAAATAAATAAATAAATAAAGTCTTTTTAAAAATTTATAAAATTGTACACTTAAATAGACACAATGTATTGTATGTAAATTAAACTTCAATGAAGTTGATATTTTAAAAGGGATGAGGCATATTATCCCAAAGAAAATCAAGAGACTGGTTAAAAAAATAAATAAAAGTTTGTCCATAACACAGAGAAATAGTCAAAGATTTTTCTTCGCCCTAAAACTGAATATATAATGTTGCTAGTGTGCTTTCTGCCTGAGGTTTAAAATTTTGCTTTTATTTCTGTTAACATCTTTGGTAGATAGGAATGATATCCTGCCACAATATGTCTTTTTAAAAAAGTAAAAACCTCTTAAGATAATCATTAATATCTACATCCCATCAAGAGCCAACTTCACAGTTAAGAGTGAAATTCTAGAGACATTCCTGTTAGAATCAGAGGGGGGAAACTATGATATTTATTATCATCAACTTTGCTGAAAATTCTGGCTAAAATAAACATATCAAGCCTAAATCAAAGTATTGTTATTAGCAAGGAGAACATATTCCTCCCCCTTTCCTTCAGTCCTCACTCGGCCCCTCCCTTCTTTTCATAGATGATATTATTGTAGACTTTAAAAAAAAAAGAGAGAATCAGCTGAAAATGCTTAGAGCTAAAAAAAGAGTTCCATACGGTACTAGGTTACAAAGATATAAAAATCAATAGCTTTCCTGTACACACAACTGGCTTGAAAAAGGAATTAAGAAGTCCATTAACAATAGCAACAACAACAAAAAGTGAAATGGAAACTAAAAGGTAAACAACAAACTGGGCAAATACATTTTCTGCAAATATGAGAAAAAACTGTACTCTTCTCCATCTATAAAGTGCTCCTATAAATCAATAGGGCTAAAATCCCCACAGAGAAAGGGCATGAACAGCCATTTCACAAACAGGAAGTACAAATGGCCAATAAAGAGATCAAACAGGTGTTCAAAGTCGCCAGACTTTTAAAATGCTAATTATAACAGCAGATGTTTACCATTTTCCTTTTTGTCAATCTAGAGCATGTTTTTAAAAATTTTATGGTCAAAGCTGGCAAAGCATGATGGGTACTCTCAAATACTGTGAGCAAAGGTATGAATTTTGTGAGCCACAGTGTAAATTGCATGCAATATTTCTGGAAAGCAATTCCCTTTTTTGTTTGTGAATTGCTTTATATGATAGTTTTTTGTTTTTATGAAGTCCAAACAAAGAACAAAGATATTTTTCTTTGTAATTTTTTCTATTACTTTCATTTCTAGAAAGTACTTTTCTATCCCATATTTTCTCCTAACTTTTTATGGTTTGTGTGTGTTTGTTTTTAAATTACACTCTTTAATCTGTCTCTATGTAGTGTATCTTTACTGGTGATGTGTCAAAGGAAGATTTTAAAAGTAATTTCCAGATACTCTGGAAAAAATTCAAACACTGCTTATTGATGAATTCCCATTGATCTGGTATAGTGCCTTTATGATAGACTAAGATTCAGACATACTTGATTTTGAGGATTCCATATTCTGTTCCATTGGCGGAGTCATGGGTAAAGTGATGTGTGGTTACCATAGGGACCTGTGGCTTGTCCTTTCGCCCTCACCTCTCTGTGTCACCTGTTAGGTTGCTCATCTGTGAAATGCTGCTGACAGGTTTGTGAGAGGGTTTATTGTGTTACAGCAACACACCTAACACACTTAGCCTGACCCCTGGTGTATCATACATGTTAAATGAACCCTAACCTGCCAGCACCACTTGTTTTAGTTATTATAGCTCTGTCTTGTTTTAAAACTATTGAGTAAAATAAGTCTTTCTCATTTCTATTTCTTTAAAAAATCCGCTGATTTTACCACTTTGTTTAGTCAAAAATCTTGGAGTGGTCCTTAATTCATTGCTTTCCCTCATCCCCCACCTCCAATCCAAAAAAAAACAAAAAAAGCCAGGAAGATTTTAAAAAATATAATTTAGATATGTCCCTCTCCCCCTTAAAGTCTTTCAGGGACTTCGTGCCACCAGAATTAGCAGAGCACCTGCATCGCCCGCACCTCTCTGGGTCACCTGTGCACCTCTTCCCCCTTGCTCATTACACCCGGGCCTCCCTTGCTGCTTTCTGTGGCTCATTCTTCCTGCGGAGTTTTCACACCTGCCATCCTTCAGCCTGCAGTGTGTCCTCTTGGTCCCTGTGATGCCTTATCTTCCAGGTCTGTACAAAGGTCACATCTTCAGAAAGGCCTTCCCTGAGCATGCTAGTTAAAGGACCCCTTTCCAGCTATTTCCTATCAGATCACCCTATCTATTTTCTTCAAAGTATTATAAGTACAAGGAATGACCTTGTTTGTGTGCTTACTTTTCTCCAGTCTCCCCTGTGCCCTCACTGTCTCTGTGAGCTTCTGGGAGTCTACCCCTTCCCTGCTCACTCCCGCAGACGGGCCTTCATAACAGATCCTGCGCTGCCATGCTATTCGGAGACAGAACATAGCAGAAAACTTGTTGAGAGGCTACATTGTCTTATTTCTCCACAAGGCCTTCTCATCAAGGAATCAAAGGTAATTTCTTCCTACTCCTCTCCCTTCTGGGAGTTCAAGCTTAAAAACAAACCAACCAGAAATTCCAAGTCTCAAGGACAACCCCTAGACTGTTCACTGTTGGTTTGGGCGCCCTCCTGCGCCCCTGCAGCTGGAGATGCATCCAGAAGGGTTAAAAGATAATTTTGTCTCTCCTCCAGAAGGGTAGGCCTTGGCTTCATGGGAGCCAAAGAATAGCATTTGCGGATCTTTTCTGTTTTTATGTGTGAGCAAAGGCCCCCAAACCAGAGAAGTTTCTAAGCATGGAACAATCTCTATGAAGGTCTCTGCCTGCTGCTAGTCTTGGCCATTCAAGGAAATGAGGCTGGATCGTCTCCAAAGGGAAGGAAAGGGAAAGCAATTTGGTGGGAGTTTATTATTTTCTTTTTTTTTTCTCTTGAGATATAATTTCCACACAGTAAAATACTCTCTTTATGGCATACAATTCTACGCCTTTTGACAAATACCATTGTGTAATCACTGCCACAATCAAGTCATAGAACAGTGCCTTTAGTCCAAAATGTCATTCTCTCTCCACTCCCTGGCAGCTGCCACTCTGTTTTCTGTTCTCAGAGCTTTGCTTTTTCTGAGTATCACTGAAGTGAAACAATACTACTATATGAAGTCTTTTGGGTCTTCCTTCTATTACTTTGCATACTGCTTTTGAGATTCTTCCATGTTGTATGTCTCAGTATTTCATACATCTGTATTGCTGAGTACTAAGCTGTGCATTGTATGAAAGTATTCATTTGGGTCATTTCTAGTTCTTGAAGATTGTGAATAAAGCTGCTAGACACACTTGCTTTCAGGCTTTTGGATAGGCATAATTTTTTATTTCCCTTGGGTAAATACTTTTGAACAGGATTGCTGAGTCACAGTGTGACTGTACATTTCACTTTAGAAGGAACTGCCGAACTAATTCCCCAAGTGGCTGTGCCTTTTTGCATTCCCACCAATGGATGTTAGTGTTTTAAGGGTTGAATTGAGGAGGACCCCATCCCCAGGTGTATTGGGTTCTTCTAACCTTTTCACATTTGAGTGATGGGTTCCTTAGTGCCCTCTCTAACAGACAGCCTCTGAGGATTCAGGTCATGGGAGAGGACTGGCTGTCCTGAACACTACGTGGCTGATGCCTTGGAAGTCTAGGTGAAGGACCCTAGAGCTGACCTGGGCAGCCCCTTGACTCCTGAACACTATGTGGCTGATGCCTTGGAAGTCTAGGTGAAGGACCCTAGAGCTGACCTGGGCAGCCCCTTGACTAAGAATTAAAAAGTCTCCTCCTGTCTTCCTAAAGCCTGAAGCACTAAAATTCTTGTTTGCTCCAAGGAGAAGGAATTAATTCTGGAAAATGTCTTTGGGCTAACCTTTATAGATAAAGCTGAGCTGGGTAGGATTTACAGAAACAAAGAAACATACTACATATTCCGAGTGTCTTAGAGTGTTGTATTGAGCTTCCAGTATATGCCAATCTTTACACTCAGCACTTTGTAGACATTATTTTTCAATCCTTAAAACAACCCAACAAATTAAGTATATGCATCACTTAGGTATCAAAATTGTAGCAAAAGATAATGACTCTGATCTTGTTACCACTCTGCTGTATCCTTTGACAGCCTTCTCTGTTTCCTGTCCCACCACTTCCCCACTCTCCTCCAAGGGTCCCTACTTCTTTCTACTGTTTCCTGCCCCAGCCTCTGACCCTGGCATTCCTTCTGCCTGCCTCTTTCTCTTTTTCATCCCTGCCCCCTTTTAAAATGAATACAAATAAAAGTGTTCACAGGACCATTCAATATCAGATAAGAAGAAACCTTAGAGGCCATCAAAACTAGTTGCCTCTTCCTTATTGGTTTTTTCCAATGTGACCTTAAATGCTGGCCTACTTTTACTCTATTGTGGTCCTTTAGCTTCATTTCCTTTGTTATGAAGGCCTGTTTATTACCTGGATCCCTTGCCTTTCTGTTATTTCATTTTGATTGTGTATGTCATTCATTCTGATCTCTGCCACTTCCTTTCAAATATTACTTTGATTTCCCTTCTCTCATTCATGCTGATTTTATCTACCTGTATTAAGAAAACAATATTGCCCATGAAAGACACTCATTTCCAATGCCTTGATTTTAGAATCATTTCCCCTGAAGAACAAATTTTTATGGTGTTTGTGTGTGTGTGCTTTCCATATGAAGTCTGATAAACAGAACTTTGTATAAATGTTACAGGAGGGGAAGACAGCAAAATAAAATTACAATTATAAAAGTAATCCAGGTTAGAAGGGGATTGGTATTGTCTTCAATAAATGTCTTTAGAAAGCTTGAATTTCATTTGATCGGCACTCTTGTTTGCTTACCAACATGTCTAGAGACTGCGGTGAAGAAATACTGATCAGTTACAAAATATCCTTCAATTCCCTAGTGTGTCTAGTTTTGAAAACTCTAAGTACCTTTTACTCTGCATTAAAGTATTTGAATAAAAATTCCTCCTTCCATAAGTTAAGCCATAATAAAAAAAGAGCCCTTTACCTTTTACCTTGGCTGTGGCTTTAGGAGAGGCCCACCTGGCCCAGTGAGGGTAGAGGAAGATGCTGGCCATGGAGCAGGTAGGTTCCACACCACATCCACATGCTCCTATTGAAAGCAGAGTGTCCTAAGCACCAACGGGCAGATCAAACTAATTTGCATTTTTTAAATGAATGATAAGTGAATGAATACATTTTCATTTATGTTTTGTGTCATCTTAAATCATAATCTTAAAGAAAATGATAAAACAATCAAGTTATTTTTGGTGTGTTAAATTACTGTTACAGTACTATGTAATTAAAAGTAATCCCTTTTGCATCTTCAGTTTTTATTTCTAGTGTTTCCAAAATAACATTTAATGAAAATAACTGAATAAAAAGCAAACTTAAAGTATCTACAAACATTTCGTTTTAAAAAACTGAACCATTTGCCTCTCTTTTTTTGTCAGTCGGTCAAATAGCTTACGTTCATTAAGTGCTGGGCAAAATATTGTCCCCTGGGCCAAAGGACATTTCTAAATGTTGAAATAGAAGTCTTATAGCAGGAGTGAGACAGGATAAACAAAACTGGAAATAAACAGAACCCCAGAAAAATATGATGACTAATCATTTTAGGATTGCACATGCATAATGGTATTTGAAAAGTGAATTCTAATCCATTTCTTGTCTACCTTCTCGGGCTCAAAATTTATTTCCTCACCCCACCCCATAAATTCCTGTTCTCCAAACCCACGTGATAGTGACCTGAGAGCCCCACTTCCTCAAACCTTTGTGTCCTTGCAGACGTCCTTCCTCAGCCTGGGTGCTTTTGCATCTCAGATGCTACTTCCTCTGAGAAGCCTTCCCCTCAGGCAAGTTCAGTGCCTGCTCCTCTGGGTTTCTATGGCACTTTCCAGGTACATGTCACTTTTGCCACTTGCCATGAATTGCCTGGTAATTATCTGTTAATGTCTGCCTCCTCAAAGAGACTTCATTCATTCATTCATTCATTCATTCAACACACAGCAGTGCTGGGAGAACATAGGCCCGTCTGGGTACTTCCTGCCTGATGTAGTTCACAGGGAGTAGGAGAGACAGGCTAGCATCCCCAAAGCTACAATCTGGTGTGAAAAGTGACACAGAGGTACACATGGGACATTACAGCAGTGTTCAGGAGGGGCCCTTGCCTGGCGTTGAGGTTGGAGAGCTTCATAGTGGGACACTTGGCCTGAGGCTGAAGGATGAGTGGTGGCCGGGCAGAGAGGATTGAAAGGTGAGGAATGAAGGTACAGAGGGAACGGGGTGCACAGGTACCATGAGAAGAGGAACAGGAAACTACAAATATGCCTGCATGCCAGAGAGCAAAGGATGTATAATAGCAGCAAGGAAAGAATTTGGGGTAGGGTAGAGAAGTCCTGACATGCCACACTGAGAAATATGCCCCTGAGTGTGTGTCATGGATCCTTGTTTATGGAGGGGAAGTGAAGTCTTGTGAGCCTTTTGGAAAGATTATCCTGGGAACGAGATGCAGGCAGAGTGCAAAGAAGTGAGCCTAAAGATGTGGCAGTAGAGGAGCCGGGAAGAGACCGATTCTCAAGATATTTATTTCAGAGGGAGAATGGACAGGACAGGTTCATGGAGGAGAGGGAGGCATTCAGCCCTGGGAAGGCTCACTGCCAAGGGTCAAGGAACCCAACCTTATGAAGAGAAGCCCAGGAAGCAGCTGGACATTGGGATCCTGAGACCAGGAGAGAAGTCAGGACTGGAGAGAGAGATTTGGGAGGCATCTGTGCGTAGTTCAAAGCTCAAGATGAGATTTCCTAGGGAAAAAAATAATATGTCAAGTGTGAAGAGGAGAAGGCTAATGCTGGGCCCCTGGGGCATATTTGGTAAGAACAGATGGAAATAAGAGGTCCTGAGATGTGAGTAACAGGAAGCAGAGAACCTCGAGGGACACCCAGAGAGATGAGTATCCCAGAAAGCAGGGAAGCAGAGTACAGGAAAGGAGCAGGTGGTCAAGGGTGTCCAAAGTTTCAACTGGGTCAGATGAAGTGGGACCTGAGAGATCCCCAGTACGTTTGGCAACCAAGTACTCAAAAGTGATCTTGGTCAAACCAGCTCCACGTGATACTGAGGCCAAAGCAGCCACAATGCAGAGAGTAAAGGAATGAATGGAGAAGGAGGACTAGAAGCACAGGGGACTAGCAAGTGGGTGCTACTCTCTCTCAAAGCTTGACTGTGAAGGGGAAATGAATGGAAAAGTACAGGGTTGAGGGGCTCCTTGAGGGCATGGAGCACCTGGCACAGTGCCTGGCCCACTCAAATATGTATTTATTGAATAAAAGTTGAAATGATAAATTGCTGAATAACTGAATAAGAGCCAGGGAAGATTTCATGTGTTCTGAAGTATTTAATTATGTGTTTATATTCAGAGGAGATGGCAGAGAAAATAAACAGAAGAGAGAAGCAGGAGGCCTGAAGGGTGGTGGGAGGCCTCATACTATAAGCAATAGGGAGAGGAAGGGGGATTGAGACCCACATGCAAGGAACAGGGATGTGGGCTCCAGAGAGAAGGCAACCTAAGGTGGGGAGCGGGTAAAGGCTGAGCAAGTGGACTCAGCAGTACAGACAGCATCACTGGGCAGTACGCAGGAGAGCCAGTGGTGATGGGAGAGACCATTGTGATCCAATGCTGATTATTCAGGGAAGGTGGGAAATCTGTCTAAGTGTCTTTTCAACCCTATCAGCGACCTATCTACTAAAACAATGCAAGGCAAAGCTGTGAAGCAGACCTCCTTTTTTCTGCCCTAAACAACCCAAGATATTGAGAAAGCGAAGTGACAGTTGGCGTGGTCTAAATTTTAATAGGTGGGAAAGCAGGAGATACTGCCCGGCAAGACCAGGCAAGCATGGCTCACTGTGGAAATGGACCTGTGCTTGGACAGTTTTCACAGCGAAACTGGAAGAATCATGCCCTCTCCACAAAGATGCTGTGAGAATTGCAGGTGAAGGCCCTTTTAGATTATTAGGGGTGAGCTGTTATTATGGCCTAGTTGCTACAAAGGCCTTGGTGGGTATTAATGTACCTCGCTAGCTTGCACCCCTTTTTTCTGACCCTCTTTATGTGCAGTGTCTGACACAGCACCTAGAATGTGTGTGTGTGCCCAGACAGGTGAATTGCTAACCCTGCTCCTCCATCACCTCTTTCTGCTGCCCATCTATGGCCTACACTTGGCCCCAGGGACGTCTGTCCCTTACCATGAGCTTCCAGGAATAGTGACACTTGAGACTGATTTATAGCTTTTTAATTCTGGGCAAGTCCTAACTTGGGGGCCTGATCGTGAAATCGATAAAGCTTAGGTTGTGAAATCACCAGCTACACCAGCCAAATCCCCACTGCCCAGCTGGCAAACCCCTACAAGGCAGGGTGTCAGCTAGGCTGTTTCCAATGAGTGCAGCTGGAAGGCCCGTCCTTCTGTTGGAAAGCATTGAATCAGACATCAAATCTGTGTTATTTTTTCAGTTCTCGGAAGACTAGTCTTTCAAACATGACCTTTGACTCTACCCAGCAGACAGAAATCCAGGGGTGTGGGCAGCAATGAGAGGGCCAGGACTTTTCAGGTAAGGGGTGACAGGGCAAGGTCATCGCACTTAAGGGACTCCAGGCTCTGCCACTGACCCCGCAGCCCCTTGGCCCTGCAGTTTCACACCTGTGAAGTGGGTATGATCATTTCTGTTCCACCACCGGGCTCGTGTGTGTGTGTGTGTGTGTGTGTGTGTGTGTGTGTGTGTGTGTGTGTGGCATTCCTTGCCCGCCCTCCACCCCGCCTCCGATCCCCAATAAATGGAAATGGGGTTGTTAACCCTGACCTTGCATCCCAGCTCCGGAAGCCCAAACCCCACTTCTCTGCAGGCTGGGTGACAGACAGCCAGAGGGGACCCTCCTGCTGCCACCCTGCGAAGGGCAGTGGCCAGGACCTTGGGGGAGGAGCGGCTGGGCAGGTTCGCGGGCACCGAGGGCGGCCGGCACCGAGCCCTGCGGCTTTCGCCGGCGGGAGGGAGAACAGGCTGTAGGCGGCTCCTTCCTGTGCAAACTTTTCTGTCCTCTTCCTCCTCCCGCCCTCACGACCAGCTTCTCGGCGCCCGGAGTCCAGCCTCCCGGACCTTCGCTCCGCCACGGGGTCGCGGCGCGCCCGGCAGCACCGCGCTCGGCGCCGGCCCCACCCCGCGCTCCGGCGGGCGCCCGGAGGAGCCAATGGCCGAGGCGGGCAGAAGCCCGGCCGAGCGCCCGCGGGAGCCAGTCGGGCAGGTGGCGGCTGAAGCCTCGGAGCCCGAGGCGTCCGTCCCGCCGCGGGCCCTACGCCGGCTGCCCGGGGACCCGAGCCCCCGTGGCCGCTCCCAGAGCGACCTGTCGTCGTGCTCAAGCAGGGGCCGCCCACTCCGGGTCCACATCTCCGGCTCAGGTACGGGCGGCTCGGGCGCTGGGGGCCGGCCCGGGCCCCGGGGAGGGTGGGCGCGGGCAGGGGCGGCGATGGCTGGGCTGCTGGTCCGCGGCGTCCTCGGGCACTGGTCTCGCAGGCTGGTGGCGGGAGGGGAGGAACGGGGGGGGGGGGGAACGACGCTGAACCCCCCCACCCCACCGCCGCCCTCCTCCCAGGCTGCCTGCGGCCCGGTACCCTCGGCTCGAGATGCTCGAACCCGTGCGCGGGGTGGGTGCGCGTGTCTCCCGGGCGAGCGTGTAGCCCGCGGGGTTAGGGAGCGCTCCTGCGGCTGTGCGATGCCCCGAGCACCAGCTGCTCTGGCTTGGCCATCAGAAAAAGGAACCTTCTCTCGGTCCTGCGCGCGACTTTGTCCCTCGGAAGGGTGCGGTCCTCTCACTTTGGGGGCTGGGCCAAGGCAGGTCTTTGAAACCCTCCCAGCTGCTCCTGCTTCTGATATAAAGCGTTCTAAGGAAGGGGAGGTGCTGGTCAGAGAACTGGGGATGTGCGTTTTTCCTCCCTGTGAAAACCCACGCAGGTGGTGTTGAGAGTTTGGCTGGACTCTTTGTTCGTCTGGTCCTTCCTTCACTGTTTTGGATAAAGCCTGGAGCCAGCACCTCTGCGGCAGCACGGCCTGGCACCGGGGCTCCCCTCTGCGCGGTGTGCACGGCCGGTCCTGGGGGGTGCTCGGTGCACAGGGGCAGAACCAGGCACCGGGCAGGTGCTGCCAGCGCGGTGCTGCGTAACGCGGGGCGCATCACTTACGCTTGTCGCTCATCTTCGGTATTTGAAGTGGGAATGAGAGTGTGGAATTCCCTCATGGGCAAGTTATGAGGATTAAATAATTAATACTTTTTAAATGCTTTGACACAAGCATTATCCTAAGAACTGCATAACTGCTTTTAAAAGTCCATCAGATTTGTTAAGTTTCCACAGATTGTTTCCTGACTTTCAATCTAGGGCGGATGCGCGAGACCTGGGAGTTGGAAGTAAAACTAACGTGAAAAGTACCGATGGCAGCTGAAGGCCCTTGCAGTGGTGCTCAAGTGCACACTAATAACCTTCGACCTTGACCCCTTCAGGCTCTGACCTCAAGCCTTTAAGCTCTAACTCAACCTCACTTTTACCTGAATCCGAGTTTCCTGGTCAAAAAGGGGCACATTTCCGTGTCTCTGACTCGGCTCCCACTAGGTAGCTCTGCTTTCCACCGAAGCCTTCTGTTTCCTTATTCTCCTGACACTGTTTTTGCTGCACATCTGTGTACTCAGAGAACATTAAAGGTATTGTTGATCTGACTTTGAGACCACGTTGGATAAAGCTGGTTAAATTGTTCAGTACAGGTGATGGGATGTAGGTCGTGGGATTTGGGTAAAGATTCTTCTACCAAATCCATACTGTGCAAAGCGTTGAATGGGAAGCATTTTACCTCTTGCTCTTTATGTCTTGGCCAAACTGAACTTGACCCCTGGATAATCTTGATTGAGTTTTACAAAGATTAACTGCTCAGAGGACTCTAAAGAGACACCTGAAAATTAGTCCAGTTGGTGACTGTAGATAAAAGAAGCATAAATTGTATCACCATTTGCCATTTTCACAGAGAGAAATTAAGGTACATGTGCACCTCTTAAATGTGAATGTGCAAAGTGTGCATCATGTGAACTATGGGCTTCATTTTATAACATTATTTTTACTTCCAAGAAATCTATGTCTTCTGTGTGCTCTTAAAGAACATTGGAAAGTGACAACTTCAGCCAAGTTGTCCCCTGTGCCCCTGGATGCTGACCCTTATGTAGAAGAGTGAACTTCTCCCAAGAGACGGTGTTCCATTTTCAGAACTGATCCTTGGATTTCAAGAGCAGGCTAAACGTGACAAGGAGCTCCCTGTATTTCTTAGAATCAGGAAAAAAGTGATCTGGTTGCTCATGGACACACGCAGAGCATTTTCCCAGAGCACTGTAACCTCTGCATCCCGGTGGGACAGATGAGATTCAGCTAGATGACTGACGGGGATAACGGAGTTGTCCTAGAGGTGCAATGGGAAGGTTATACCACCTTCTGAAAACATTCCTTGGCCAGGGGGAGGGCCGTCTAAATTCCAGCCTTTCCCCAGGAGCTCCAGACACACGTAGGCAGTGTCCACAGCTAGGTTATGAGTGGCCTTGCCAGAGTGGCCCCAGAGTAGCAGTACCAGCCTCATCTCAGAAGCACAGACCCCACCCCAGACCCACTTAATCCCAGTCTGCATTTTACAAGGTTCCCAGGTTGCTCACATTCACAGCCGAGAAGCATGACTCTGTCTCTGACACTTGTTTTCAAAGTTGGTTACACATAGGAGTCACTTGGGGAGTTAAAGAAAACCACAACCACAACCAAACAATTTATGGCTGGGTCCCGCCCCAAGGATTCTGATTTAATTGGCATCAGATGCAACCTGGCATTAGGTGACTCTAATGTGTAGCAAAGTTGGGAACCGCTGTTTTGCGGCGTATATGTCAATATGTACTGCCGTGGCCAGGGTTGGACTGACAGGTGTAAGACTGACGAGTTGGCCTGGCAGGTGTAAGACTGATGAATTTGGTTGAGGACCTTCTCATACCCCTGTTGGTACTTTCTCCTCCTACTGCCACCTCGTCAGCAGCTTTTCTCACTCCCTTTCTTGTCAACAAGTTTCTCTTATTTATTTATTAGAGAGGGGGAAGGGAAGGAGAAAGAGAGGGAGAGAAACATCCATGTGTGGTTGCCCCTCATGTGCCTCCAACTGAGGACCTGGCCCACAACCCAGGCCTGTGCCCTGACTAGGAATTGAACTGGCGACCCTTTGGTTTGCAGGCCTGAGCTCAATCCACTGAGCTGCACCAACCAAGGTGGGGACTCATTTCTAATAATGAGTTAACTACCTGGTGTGAATCCTTGGGAGAATGTTGAGGGGCGAGGGCACGTCACATTTTGAAATGACTAGTGGCTGGGAGGGAGGAGAAGAGGGAAAGAAGAGAAGACTGAAGGAGTTCCCCGAGGGCTGGTACACAAGAACCTCCCTCCCAAACAAGCGTCCACTTCCCACCACCCCAATCTGTCACCCCACCTCGCACCCCTGCCTCCTCTCTACCCCTATTTTTCCATGAAAAACTAACTAAAAACCTGAAACTTGGCGGTGAAAGTGTTGCCAACTATGGCAGTGGAAGTCATTCCAATGTGAAACATTTTCTAAAGATCTGCTCTGTGCCGGCGCCCAGCCGATGCTGTGGGGCCATCGCAAGAGAACACACTCTCCCTGGCTGCGCTTTCACAACGAGATTTTTGTCAAGAGAAGCTCCTCAGACTTCAATGGCTTCTGTTAAGCTTGTGATGTGAGTAGCTATTTTTTTACAGGATACAGATGCATGTGTGTTGTCAGCAAAACCTACACGTTGTTTTGTATTTTAAACCCCATTCAAGCCCTGGACTCAGTTGAAGCTTCCTCCAGAACACGAGACAGTTGTGGGTGTGATTCCCGTGGGGGAGCTTAAGGAGGCATCCATCAGTGTTTCTCCCGCCACACACTCTTTCTCTCTCCCCCTGTCCCTCCCTTCTTCCCTTCCTTTCTCTCTAAAAAAGTCAAAAAACATATCCTCAGGTGAGGATTAAAAAAAAATCCGTTCCAAAATTATGAAGAAAACTATTTTTATGTAAGTGCATTATTTAAATAACACTGGAAATAATACATAAGTGCTTTCATTGAGCTTATAAAAACTGAGTTATTTTTTTTTTCTTTATAAAAGGTCAGACTCATTTTGCTTTACATGCCTTTGAACTTACAGTTCTGGAACACAACAAAAGTTCTGGATTTTAAAAACCTAGTATGTCTTTGTAAATGTAGTGATATTTTATCATTAAAAGAATAAAATCCTGAAATAAGCTTTTGGTGGTATATGGTCAGGCACTTTCTTAATTTTTCAAACCAATCTTTTCTCGGGTTAGAGACTTTAACTTAGTCAGTGGGTTCTGATGTGCTCTTTGAATAAGCCCAGTGCTTAGTGAGTAAAGAACCTGAGGACACAACCCAGGGCATGTTTCTGTCATAAGCTTTCAGCAAGTACTGACTGTGACCTACTGTGTGCCTGGCACTACCCTGGACTTGTTTGGCCATAGGGATGGCCAAGAGGTATTTGTAGTCTTCAGATGATGACTCTTAGTCTTGCATCTTGGTCTGCACAGAGCAGAGAACTCTTTCAGCCACCTCAAAAAAGGGAGGTACGAATGAATGGCTTTATTAGCTAGAGGTACAGGTGTCTGGTACCCTGATTCATCCCTCCGGCATCCCTTTGCCCTGGTGTATAAGTAATTGCAAATCTTTTTCTTGAGTCTTTCATCCCTAATGTGTTCGTTGACAAGGAAGTGAGAAATCTAGCAAACTTGGATGTTCTGTCATTCCTCACCCTCTGCTGCTTGGCCACGGCCATGAGGTGTTGCTGTCCAAGATAGGCTCTGCAGGAGATGGTCACCTGTCCCACTGAGGGAAGTCCTTGCTTGTCCACACCTTGCTGATGCTCCCACAGTGCCTCTCACTGACCTTCACGGTTGTAACTCTTGGCGTCAGTGCTTGTGTGTTCAGCCATTGTTCCGAAAACATAATGCTGTGCCAGGGTGGCTGGGTCCCCAGGGGCCTCAGTCCCAACTGGGCTGTAGCTGCCTTAGGCCAGGAACCTGCTCACTTTCCATTTGCTTCACTCAAAGTGGTTTTTACAAAACAAAAGCCATCTGGCTTTAAGCTTACTTTCTGTGTGTGCCTATTCACTGAAGAGCAAAGCCTCCCTGCCAGAAGTGCAAACCCGTCCTGGACAGAGCACACAGCGGGGCTCAAATCCAGCCTGTGGGCCAGCCCTGGTCATGCTGTGCACCCCAGTGTGCACATTCTCCCCTCCCCCTCCCCCAAGGAGGGCACCTTTGTCTTTGCCCAAAGGCCAAGGGCTTCCAGCCAGCTAGGAGCCAACTATGGGTTGGGCTTCATCCCAGAAGGGCCGCCTTTTATTTGACTCTCACAAAGGTGCCCATTAGAAGCTGATGGTGGTCCTGTACCTGATGTTGGCATATTTTAAAATTCATCTTCACCTGACATGCTGTAGCAGAGGCTGGCACACTAAAAATCAGCTTTGCCTGTTAAATAAGGATGTACCTGTTCAGTTAGGTTGCACTTTATCTGGGGTTGAGACCAGGAAGTTGTCAGGGGCTGAGGCAACCCTAGGGACCAGCTCCTTTCTCTAGCGCTTACTGAAGGGCGGCAGCTTCACTTGACACTGAGCTGCTCTTCAACCAGCTTCTTACCCTCTAATCTGACCAGGTGCTCCTTCACAGCTGCTTCCTCATCCATCTACTTACAAACACCACATCGTGGCTTCTGTCTATGCTACCCCATCCTTGCCTTTGCTTCCTCTTGGCTCCTGTCCCTATATTTACCAGGAAAAATTTCTTTGTTCAAATTTCCTAGAAAAGATCTGCTGTTTGAAATCACCTTTTCATAGCAACTCTTAGGTCACAATGAGGCCTTCAGATCTGATGATACCTGCCCGCTCAAATGACCTGTGGCCTGGAAGGTGAAGTCATCACACAGTGCCAATGTGGCCACTTAGGAAGGACCGAGCCAGGGAAGTTCCCACTCATTCATCCATCCATTCATCCATTCATTCATTCAGCTGGTCTTTACTGAGGTGAAGGCTACTACAGTCATTGTGTAGGTACTGAATGTTCAGAGGTAACAAGATATGATTCTGCAATTTGAGGGGCAAGATCGAGAACAGAAAAGGTGTAGCTGGCCAGACACAGCAGCAAGTCTGGTGATATAAGCCATTGTTGTTTGCCATGATTATGCTAAAAAATGATGATGATGATTACTCTTGTTCTTGTTTTCAGAGGATGCACCAATTGCTAATTATACCTGAACCGGGCAAGCTCTAGTTTGCATCAATAGTTCAATGGTAGCTCTGAGACTGATAGCAAAGCCATGGATTCATTTTGAGTCCCTGCTGCTGCAGGGGGTACACTACGCGAGGGAGACTATCTCAATATTTTAATTCATTTATTCAACCAATAAGCAGTGAATGAGCCAAACACAGAGTCTGCAAACACATCCCTAAGGAACTCACATTCTAATGGAGGGAAGATGGACAACTGCAGTGCAATAAAGTATGAGGTCTGACTTGAGCCCTTTCCTGGGCCTGGGGAAGGACTCAGGGGACCCAGCTATAGGAAATGGCTTGGGGAAGGGTAATCAGGGAGGGCATCCTGGAGGAGATGAAAGCTGTGCTATCTCCATGGAAAAGGAGGATCAGGAAGATGGATGTGGGTGAGGTGGAGGAGCAGCATTTGGGAGAGAGAACAGGCCACACAGAAATACCAAGGCCTGAAACAACCTGATGTCATCAGAAAACCCCCAGCAGTTCGTTTGGCTTTCAGTAGGGTCCTGTGGGAGAGGGCAGAGAAGGGAGATTAGGGTTCTAGGCCAAGGCCAGAGAATGAGAGGTTCCCCTGTCAGTATTTCCTGGGAGACACAATTTAGGCGATAGTTGTAAGGCATTTGCAAGCTTGATAGGGGTGTGTTCTAGTGTCTCCTGACATGGACGTGAGGGGAGGAAAGGACATAGACAGCTGAGATTTGAGATGCAGAATCATGCTTGTTACCTGTGGGATCTTGGTCAACTTACTTTCCCTCCCTTTCCTGCTTGGTCTCCTCATGTCTAACCTGGAAATGGTTCGTAACAGTAACACTTGGCTCAGAGAGTTCTTGTTTGAAAAATGCCCTTGAACTTTAAAGTGCCATGCAAATGGTGGCACCTTTTGCACACTTCTGGACTTCCAATGGTATATTCAGATTATGCATGAGTTTGTCTCCTTCTTTGTACTGTAAAATCATTGAAATCAGAAAGTGTGTTTTATTTATTTTTGTATTTTTAGTGCCTAATGCAGGGCCTGGTAAATACTAGGTGCTTACTATTTATTTACAAAATTAATGCATAAATTACTTAAGTCAGTTCTTTTGACACCAAGTATCTATAAATCAAAAGTTAGGCAAAATGATAAAAATTGTAATTATTCACAAACGCTTTAAGCTTTAAAAAACAACCCACGCATGTGTTTGTAAAGAGCTCACTATGAGATCATTAGAGCTCCTTTGGGGGCATGGGGCGAACCTCACTTTGTGACATGGATAGAAGGTTGTGAAAGGGGTTTGGTAAGTGTTAGTCCAGCTCCATGCTGGTGGTGGTGGGATCACGTAGCAGGGGATTCTTTAGCCTCCTCCTTGGAGTGCTGGGTACTGGATGCAAGAGTGTAGACCAGAGGGCTTAGAAGGAAGTGAACTCTCGTGCCAATCCAGTGTGGTGCTGTTCATACACACTATCCCAGTTCATCTCCATAGCAACCCGGTGACATAGCTATACATCACTTTTCGATAAGGACCCTGGCTTTAGACAGGTGGAGCAACCCACCCAAATCCCACAGGTAGCATAAAAGAAGTAAATACAAAACTGAAATCTTTACGACTTCAAAGCTCACAGTCTTTCCCTTACCACATGCCACCTTCCTGCATGTCCATCCCCTTCGTGGAAACCACCCACCAGACCCCCACCTGCAGGGAGGGGGTCGACGGCAGCATGCTTTACTCTATAAGCACCACACTCAGTGGGACCAGCAGAATAAACATCTTTCTAGCAAAAGGTCTTTCTAAGGCCCCAGCCAGTTGTCTGTCCATTTCAAAGGCCACCCAACACATCAGATTTCTGGTGTAAACAGCAGATTTGTATTAATTGTGATGGGATTCTGGAACCCAGTACTTGGAGGCTAGCACACGTTAGTGTCCTTACTTAGGTGCCTTCCCTTCACCCCAGCCCACTCAGTCCTGGGCCCAGGCGTGGAATCCAGGCCTGAGAACCATATCTCGTCTTCAAGTACAAGTGCAGTTTCAGTTAGAGTGAAGTGCAGGAAAAAAACATCGAAGCAGCTTTAGTGTTTTTAAAAGGCCATACAGGGTGACTCATTCTCTTTGATCACACTAGCTGAAATCTACACAGAGAAGTAGGTTGCACCAGCCTGCCTTAGAAAAATTTCTAAGATCTAGCTGGCTTTGTGACCTATGGGCTAAACCTTGACATTTATACAGCTTACTTTGCATTTTCTTGATGCCTCTGTGAAGGCGTAAGAAAAAGTAGCTATTGCTTATTCCTCATAACAGGAAGAAGCTGGCAACTTAGAGAAAAGTACATTTTCTATATTGAGAGCCCAGGACGGTGTCTGGGGCAGGAATATCACAGGTGTGGTGCTTCCGTTTTGGATCAGTGGCTGGCCTGTTTTAAGTGTTTGACATAAAACGTGTGGTCGTGATTCACGTCATCCACGTTGGTCTGTAATCTTCTTTTGTCTTCATGTATGTTCTAACCTACCCGAATATTTGGTATACTTCTTCAGAGGTATGCTTTCTATTAGATAATAATTCAGTACTCTAAACATCAATAACAAACACGTACTAAACCCCTATTCTTCCACCTACTGGGCCTTATAAATCTTTGATTTTTGCTCCAGATACCCGGATGAAGGTGACAGAAATATGTAAGATAAAGCATGTGATTTATATGTGTAACAAATGTAATAGAACTTATGTCTTCAAATGATTGTTACCTTGTAGAGTTTTCCTCCTGGAAGAGCGTATGCTGTTCCAATTGTGACCTTGCCGAGGAAGGTGGTGTTTAACAAGAGTGGTATGACTGAGATGTCTGATCCCTCATTTTATTCACTTGCCCCGATTACAGCACAATTGTAGCTCTTTCTAAAAATCCTATCGACCTTTCAGACACTGTCATCAGAGAAGATTTGAAGTGGTCTTCTAGAAATTGCTAGGCTCACGGTCACATGGTGGGAATTTATTGATTGTTTCGCAGCATGATTATTTGGGTGGGAAGAACAATCATTTGGCTAGCTAAGGCCTTCATAATGCTTTACAGTGATAATTCATACCCCTAAAATACATACCCATGCAACAGCAGCACATGCTGACCAAACAGGTGGACTCTTAACAGAGTGACTGTGAGACTAAGGAATTAGAGAAACCCACCATGACATTTGTGGGAGGGACTTGGTGAGAGATGAATGAGAAGGTTACTAAGTGGCAGCAAGGGTTTGGTCAAAATGAGCAAATTTTCATGGCCAGTAAAAGAGACTTCCTTGTTTGAGTGAAAGAAGGGAGTTTTTAAAGATAAGAATACAAGAGCAGCCCCAAACCAGGAAGTCGACTCGAGTATCTTAAGGTCCTAAATCGAGGAACTGATAAGTTGCCTCTGGCCAAGGGGACACTTTCTCTCCATCTTCCCATCACTTTTTTTCCTCTAGGGATCTATCTATCTATCTATCTATCTATCTATCTATCTATCTAATGTAATGTATCTTTCCATCCATCCTTCCACCTGTACTTATCATATGTCCCTGCTGTTATGGGCACATGTTTACTCCCTAAATTGACACATCATCAGTTCAAACCAGTGGAGAGATTCCTCAGGGCCCTTGGTTCCCAATCCCAGATGCCCAGCCTGGGCCAGGTAGCCATTCCTGTGCCCTGCTATATCCACTACGTGGGACAAGTTAGGCTGCTCACATGCATGCTTTTAGGTGTTGGAGAAGATAGTTCTTAGATAAGTGATGGGGGGAATGGGAAAACACACCAAAATCATCCATTGCCTCAGTGCACCAGAGGATTAGTGCAGTGAGGAGTCCTTGGGCTTCTGGGATGCAAATGTGTCACTGAGAAAAGCCAATGCCTGCTAAGGTAAGACAGAAGAAAAAGGGTGGGATCAGGAAATTATATAGAATTAGAAAACATTTGTCTGCAATGAAGTGGAGGTACTATAGCACAGTGGGGTATTATGGAGTTTTGGGGGGAAGCAAGGTAGGAATAGGAAGAATGATGGGCGTCATTGGCTGGGGTGCAGTGTGCAGGTGCATGTTGGGGTGTCACAAGGGAGCAGACCTTATGGCTTGAGGAATAGAAAGCATACAGGGAAGAAGTCCTGGACGTGAAGACAGACATTCTTCTCTTTTTTCAGTTGATGGGGTGGCTACCCAATTGCCTCCCCAACAACCATGCCGCCAGCTGTAGGGTGCCTGTTACCTGGTGCTGTCTGGGCTCATTTTATTTCCACTCCGCCCTCAGTGGTCAACTTTCCAGGCCTTCCCACTCCTGTAGGAACATTAATAATGGGCCTCATGCAGCAGATCAGCCTGTCCTTCTTTCCAAATGGTCTCCTGTGGTCGAGCGGCTGATCTGAAACCTGGCTGTCTGGGCATTATGTTCTCCCAGAGGGTGACTTTGGCTTCTGATGCTATGCAGGGTGTGGGATGGCATTCCTCTGGGCTGATCTGATTAAACATTTCTGAGCAAGGGTTTAGAGTTGGCATTAAGTCACATGTGATTACTCAGATCTAGATTAGCAGTGTTTCACTGGGAGGACTGCTCTTTAGGCAGCTGACAAATTCCCAAGGATCTGGGACCTAATACAAGTCTATGGCCTTAGGCAGAGGCAAGATGGAGCTGTTTGCCTGGACCTGGAAACACACAGGAGGGACGGGGCAGCTGCCAAGCAGCTGCAGAGGAAGAAAGAGGTGTTTTGAACTTTCTGGTGCTGGAAAAACCTACACATCAAAATCTGAGAGCAAATGTCCCTGTGCCACCGCCCTTCGGGCTGCCTGGCTGCACTCCGCCCTTCTCCAGCTCGCACCTACTTTAACTGTTGCTCTTTGAGCCCTCTTCCCCCAAGGCTTCTTGATGTTCATTTCTGTAGCCCCTCACCTGTGTTAAAGTGTTACTGAGGAGTGGGCGTGGAGGTGTCTCGATATGATTCAACTGGCCTCTGTGCCCCATTGAGGAAGCCCTGAATCCCAGGCTGTGGCTTTCAGTCATTATCACCTCACTGCTCTGTTAACAGTCAACAGGCAACAAAGGCCCCCCACAGAGGATGAAAAACTAGAATCCTAGTGAGCCACACCAGAAAGCACCAAGTCCGCTGTTCTCTTCCTGGTGGGTATTGGGGTGACGTTGCAGTGCTTCAGCGGACAACTCAAATCACCCGTGATGGCCTGCTGGTCAGGGTTCTCACCTGGGTTCGCGTCTGACTTAGGTGACAAGGTTATATTATCTAATGTAGCATTTCTCAAGTGTTTCTATGTTTATGAATCGCCGGGGAATCTTGTTGAAACGTGGCAAGTCTGGGGTGCAGATTGAGCATCTGCGTTTTCTAACAGACTTCTAAGTTTTGCCGACGCTGTTCGTCCGTGAACCACACGTTGAGGAGCAGTCCTCTAGGGATAGCTTTTCACTGGGCTTGTCAACTATTTTAAGGGCAGATTCCTTTTGCACTAAATGTCTTAGAATTCCATCCACGGAAACTTCTGTCCTGCTTTCAAGCCTACTCTTGTTTTCCTGTGTAGTCATCCTCATTATGTAGTGTTTGCAGGAGAGGGAAGCTCTGAACGATTTAAGGGGGGAGCCTTTAGAACTTCCACTTATGCAGGCTATTTTGCTTCAAGAGACCCCCTGTGAACCGGCTGCTGGGACTTTATCTGCAAACCTTCTAGTGTCTAGAGCAGCAATTTTTAACCAGCGTTCCACAGAATTTTAAAACATACGACCCCTGACTACTTATTCAAGGGCACTGACCTCTTTGCCCTAGTTTGCCAAATAAAAAAATGACAACAGCCAACACAACAATAGCTTTCCAGTATGCATGCCCTGCCTTGAACCTTAAATACATAGGTCTCATAATAGAGTTACATCTTATTGGTCACACCGGATCATAAGGTTGCATCCGAGTAGTTAAGCCTTGGTATCAGAAACCCTTATGTACAAGTATAAGCACCTGATTTTTTTTTAAAAAAGTCAAAAAAAAGGATACAAAAAGGATAGGTAATTACTACTCTTACTATTTTTTATAAGTCAATCAAAATTATACCGTCTTTGTAAGGTTGGCAATATAATTTTCAGTGGGCCAAAGAATTTTAGTAATTAGTTTATGTGTGCCATAAGATGAAGAAGGTTGGAAATCAGCTGTGTAGAGGGTCTTCAGATAAGGGGATCAAGAGATGGAGATGGAAAAATTTTTGCGATATAATTGATATGATATTTTATTAGTTTCAGGCGAACAACATGATTTGATATTGGTAGATATTGCAAAATGATCACCGCAACAAGTCTAGTTAACACCCACCTGCTCTCTGAGAACTCCCACGTGTGCGGCCCAGTGTTGTCCCCTGCGGTCGCTGCACTGCGTGTCACACCCCCGGGCTGGCTCGCCGTGTCCCTGGAAGTATCTGTGTGCTTGACCATGTTCACCCAGATTTGTTTAAGAACTCCATATTAAAACACCAAATTCACTGGAAACTCAAAACTCAAATTCATTTTTAAAAATGGCATTACCCAAAACATGTAAAGACAAGAGTTAAAGAAGAATATACACTTTTGAAAAGTTTTGATTCTTCATCTCTTGGTGTCCGTGATGCCTTTAGTAGAGCAAAAGAGGAGTAGGCTGAGGAGCCTGGAGCTGAGGTTACTGACGAGGGCAATGTTTGTGGAAATGAGAAGGATGGGGGACCTTGGGAACTGCTGGGTGGGGGATTGGGGTGATCTCCTTGGAAGGAGACTGAAGATGCTGAGACACACCTCAGGATCAGAGTGTTGGCGGCACCCCTGATAATTATGAGGACATTAGAAAATGGGCAGGTTTGAGGATGCAGTAAGGAGATATGTTAGCTTTGTCAGCTGTGATTGATGTTACAATATCCATGGGAGACACCCCGTGGATACTGCAGAAGTGTGAAAAATAACAAGGGGGAGAGGCTATGGCTCCAAATGGAGAACTTTAAGTTCTTGACTGTGTCAATCATATGACAATTTACTATGTCTGGATAACATGAGACTTGTCATACATAACCCTTTTGTTCAACCAATAATTATTAAAGCAACCACGATGCAGTCAGCTTAAAGCTCTTGTATGAGCATAGGCTATCTGGAGTACAGCATTCGAGTATTAGATTTCTGTAGTCTCATAGTGCCTCACCCATAGTAGTTGCTTATAAAGCCCTTATTGGAAGTGACAGATTGTACGTGGGACTATTTGTAGTCACCTAGAAATGCTGAGAAGCCACAGCTGAAAAAAAAATGAGAATAAGGGAGAAAGAGGGGTTATTAGCAGCACTCACATCACCTAAGAGACCCTGAAGAATAAATGCTGAAAAGACATCATTGGTTTGCTTCTAAAGGAAGTTATGGGAATTCACACCAAAGCACCTTCAGCAAAGTCGTGGGAATGGAAACCCAGAGAGAAACTGGAGGAGGTGGAAATGAAGGGAGGTTTCTGGACCAGGACCATGGATGAAAGCAAAGGGTGGAGAGTAGAGAAACTAGCCATCAACAATACAAGTCTTCCTACGAAGCAAGTACTTTTCTGTAGTCTTTCATTAGCGTGGGGTTCTGTGTGCCGCCACGTATGTTTATGGATAATATTCAGCATGTAGCAGATGGTGCTCTATCAAGACTACAAACAAGTTGAAGATAAGTTTAGGAAGACTGGCATGATCTGTGATATTCTGCCACCTGTCTTTTGCCAAGTATTCAAGGAGTGACATGAGCAGTGATAATTCATCCACAAGCTTAAACACGCTATCCATCCCGGAAGTGTGTCTGAGGGACTCAAACCCGTGTACAATTGTTGATCCTTCAGCCATGCTCAGCAGGTATGTACTGAGTCTCTACTGTGTGCCAGCGAGAAACGAAATCCAGTCCGTGGAGCCTACCTTGTAGTGGGGAATGTCAAAGGTAAACAAAGCTGACATCAGTTAAAGTGGAAAGGCCAGATTTTAATCAGTCAGGTGCCACAGCGATAGGGAAGAGAGACCACTGTGAGCTGAACTCAGCTTTGATTTGGGCATTTTAAAGGGAGAATGAGGAAATAGGAAGAAGGTGAGTGGAAGTTCAGCGGAGTTAGGGAAGTGAAAAATTACAAGTGGGTTGGTCCATGTGAAGTCTGTTTGGGTTTGTTATCTGGTGCTTCTCAAAGTCAGGCTCCTGCCTTTCACAGGCCGGGAGACAGAGGCCCCATCCTCAAGTGTTGTTGGAACAAATAGTGAATTATTTTGGCAGCCTTGAGTTTTCTCAGACAGTCACTGTAAGGGGGACAATGGTCATTCTAGGGATGTGACCTTGAGCTATTAGAAACTATGTTAGTGTCTGTTCAAATATTATATTTATAGGCCAAAATTGAGGCCCAGTCAAGAAGAGGGCTCAGAAGAGCCTTGCTAGAGTTTGGTCAAGGAGACAGGACTGTTTTCTGTGTCCAAGCCACAGAAAAGTGGCCGAAGGGGTGGAGTGAGTGGGTGAAAGGGGCTGGGCTGTGAGCTCAGAGAGGTGACAAGGCCATGGGCCCCTTTGACGGTGGTAATGACATTGACTTTTTCTCTGAGGGAGATGGCAAGTCAGTAGAGGGCTTGGGTAGAGGGATATCTTGTTCTTTGATGCAGTTGATGTGGAAGGCAAAGTTGAGGAGGTAACTTTCATTAACATAGTATCAACTTAAGAGTGAATCCAGGGGTATGACAGGGCTATGGTGTCTGCCTCTTCTTTCCCACTTCCTTCAGTTAATGGACCATAAAGTTAGGGAAAGCCAGGGAGACTCTACACAGCTGACATCATGTGGAAGTAGCTAAATGAATCCAGAACCCTCAGGATGTCCTCACCGAACTGCAACGACTCACCTTGAGGTTGAAGCGTAACTGAAACAGCAATTCTCCACTTTTCCAGCCTCAGCTAACTCAGTTTCTATTTTTTCTATCATTAAAATATTACATTCCTAATGCTGAAGTTCAACTACTACAGATACGTGTAAAAGAAGAGGTATGTCTTCTCTCATATCCCCTGCCCTCACTTGCCTGCAGCTTGTACCCTTCAGACTACTTCTGTGAAAACACACGGAAATGTTCAGGCATGATATTTTCCCCTTCACAAATTCGGGATTACGATATGTATAGTCTTTGTATTTTTTTTACTCAGAAATTTCCTGAACATTCTTTTATGTCAATAAACATGATTTTACATCATTGATTTTAAAGTCTGCAAAAAATTTTACAGTCTAGTTGTATATTTTTTATAAATACTTTCCTGTTTATAAAATTTGGGGGGGGTTTTGTATGTTTTTGATATTTCAAACAACATTCATTGAAAGTTGGACATATGTATTTCTCTGTGTATGTGGCGTATTTCCATGAGAAGCTTCCCAAATCAAACGTTGTCAGTTTTCAAAATCTTATCAGGTACTGCCGTGTTTTTCTCTAAAAGTCTGTACAAATTTACACTTCTAGGAGAGTGTGAGGGCCTGTTTCCCTACCCTCGCCAGGACCATAAACTGTTAGCACACTTTAGCTTCTGCTAGTCTAAGAGGTATAAATTGTGTGTCTCATTTTACATTTCTCCAGTCCCTTTAGAACTTGGGAAGTCTTTTATGTCATATTATGGTTGTTTTCTTCTGTGATCTTCCGACGCGTATCCTCTGCCCCTTCCTCTGTTACATTTCTTTCTTAGCTCTGGGTGTACTGAGAGTAATAATTCTTTGTCGTATACGCTGGAAATATTTTCTGCTACTCAGTTGCTTTCACTTTGTTGCTCTCAGTAGCTTCTGTTGCTCAAGCCCAAATCCAGTTTTGATGTGTGCAGGTACATGTCGAACACATGTGAGGATTCACAAATGTGCCATATACGTCTGTAGTTGCTTTGAAATGCCCTTCAATAGAAGCCCTTCTGGCATCTGTGATTTTTATCTTCCCTGGTCGTGTGGGAGGCTTCCTGCTTTGCTCTTGTCTGTGTCTCTGCGTGGGGCCTGCCGGGCTTCGTTTAACCGACAGGAGAGACTTACAATCAGGTCAGATCCCTTCTCCCGCCTGTGATACTCAGGATATTTTCTTGGGGGTAAGTTAAAATGTGGGGCACCAGCTTGCCTGAAGCACATTTCTGTTGCTGTGAAGATCGGAAGGTGTTATTTGGAACCAAAAGCCTTATCTTCTCAACACCAGCACCGCTGCTAAATTTCATTGCCTCCAACCCAGATCCTTGATTTAGTTCAGGAACACCTAATATAACCATCTGTGAAAACGCGGTGGGGGGAAAGAAGGGCGGTCCTTCTGGTCTGTTCTATTTTCTACCATGATGATCACCAACAGAGATATTTTATATTCTATTTATCAGTTTATTTTCTGCATTCCCTTTTGCTCCAGTTTGCATTCCTAAATTTCTGGCCATAGAAAGACAAACTAAATATACAACCACCTCACTGGAGTGTCAGAATTTACTACTTGATTTGATAACCCCAGCCACTTGTTTGAGTGGTTGTTTTTATTTATTTTTTTATTTTCCTAACTAATCGTGTGAATTGTCTTGTTCTGGTGAAATGTTGACGCTACCACCTACAACCATCGTCCCACCTCCAGTTGTAGATAAAATCTAATTATCACCTAAGAATGGTTTCTTGTCAGACGCTATAATCACAGGCACAAAAGAATTTAGGGCATGTTGACATTTAGTTGTTTTTTTCTTTAACTGTTGTTTTTTAAACTGACGTCTTTCAGCTAATATTTCACAATTAATTTGTAAAAAGGTAATAAAAAAGAAAGAGCAAAAGGAAAGGAGGAAGGAAATCAAACCTTTAATCGTAGTAATTGCTCTGTAGTCTTGATTGACTTTGCAGTAGAAGGAACAGTGAAAAGACGTTTAAGACATTAATGAATTTCATGGACCTCAGGCAGGTTCCTTTTCTCTGTAGATGATTACCAAATTCTCCAGCTTTGATTAGAGAATTTTTTGACACAGTATTTTGTGATGCCAGTTACTATCTAGTCCAACCCCAGGCTATTCTGGACTTTGGTTCTTGAATTTATTTCAAGGCATTAAGTGGAAACTTTGGGGCTGGGTGTCTCCAGTGCTCACGGGCGGCAGGTACAAAAGTGGGCTGGCAGATCATGGAAACCGTGACCAGAGACAACCTCTCTTCTTTCCTGCTGGAAACCGCATTTGTCTTTGAAATCATAAGGCGGCCAGAATGAAAGGGCCTTGCTAGCCTACCAGGGTCGCTTAGTGAAGGTCAGAAGGACTGGTGAACATCTCTCTCCGTTCTCCAGAGTTCACCAAGAAGAGGTCGATTTGGTTTGACAAACTTTCCCTTTGAAAGAATAAACATTACCCAGAGGATAAAGGCCATTTGGTGGTCATTCACATCCGTATGTCTGTAAATTACTTTAATCATCATCATTGTCATCATCACAATAGTATCACAGAGAAGTTCACTGCTGCGGTATTTGTTTCTCCTAGCCTCCGGAATCCAGTTTGACTCTTACTTACCCCATTTCTTGGGTGAAGGGAGAGGGAGGTCAATAGCCTTGGGTCCTACCATTGTGAACGCCAGGCAGAATTCAAACCCAGACTTCTGATCCTCAGTTTAGGCCTGCTGCCCCCCACACCAGATGATCAGATCAATTACATCCCACATCTGTGTGCACAGGCGCTTTGTTTGGGGACAAGTTGGGGGAGGGTGTCAGAGGGAGTGTGGGCAGCCAGAGATTCGGCCTGATGCCGAGACTGCTCTCTGACTGCAGAGGGTTTTAATGTTCGAGGAGCTGGCTGGCCATGCAGGCCGGGTTGCTTCTCTGAACTCTCGCTGTTTACTTGGCCCACTTCTCCCTCCAGATGGTGTCCTCTCAGGTCGGGAGGTACCAGTTCTTTGCATATTCTACCCACCACGTCAGGTTAGCATGCTGCCACCTTGGGAACATAGATAGACACGTAGTTTCTTTTGCATCGAATGTGATTAAAAAAAAGTGGAACTATAAGTCATGTTCTTGAACAGGTCAAATTTAGGCCCACAGTCCAAGGAATAAGCTGGAACTGTGGTAGACACTTAGACATGCACGAGCAGACCAAGGACGCCAGGCCAGGTACAGAAGGTCACCAGGGCAAAAAGGCCCAGATGCCTAGCAATGGGCAAAACTGGGAAAACAAGGACTGACCCCCTGGTTAACCTTTCCTCCCCTGGCATACCTCTGGTCATGCAGTTCGGACCCTCCCCTGACCTTTTCTCCTCTGGCATGTTTCCAGTCATGTGGGTTAGACCCCCTTAGAGGGGGAATGACCAAGGCGGCCGGAGAATAATAGCCTGTAAGCATTAAGCCCCCAACACAACGAGGTTCTGACCTTAATCAAATACATCTAGGCCTCAGTTGTGTTTAAGATCCAGACCCAGAACAGCAGCAAAACCAGACAAGCCATACCATGGCTGACCTCAGGACCAGCTGTATTGGCTCATGATCCCCTGCCCTGGTGCTGACCCATCAGTGGAGACCACCACCCTGAAAGGACAGGCCTGGAAAGCTGATGAATATTCTATTGGAAACCTTCCCTGACACCTCCAGATAAACACTCCCAAGCTGGAGGACCCAAGGGCCCAGGCTGTCTCCATGGAGCACACCTGGGCTTTTACCTACCCTCTTCCCCAGGCATGTTGTCCTTGCCTCTCTCTCTCTCCTAAGCTCCAAGAGCCCTTCTTTTACTTCTGTAACTTGTTTCCTGAGCCCACTTCTATGGCTTACTTATTCTACCTCTGTGACTTTCTAAATAAACTTTCTCTTATAGTCTGAGTCTTGGCTCTGAATTCTTTCTTAGCCAGAACGCGAGTCCTGAGGCTGCTGAACGGAGGTCCCATCTGACCCCATTGATCTAACACTGGTGCCATCCTCGCTGCCAACAGAACCATCTTCCATCATGAGCACAGTCTGCACACAGCTTTCCCTGGTGCTGCTTTTGTGTTCCTCACTCCTTGCTCGGAAACACCTGCAAAGGGTGGACAGGGTCCCCGTGCCCAACCAAGGCTCACCTCCTTCAGGAGGCCCACCAGTGTGAGTGCCTTCCCTCTGAGCCTGCCCTCAGGCTCATCCACTGTGACACGCAGGGGCTTGTTCCTTCTTACCTCCTATCCCATATCTTTACTTTTGCCCCAGATCAGAAACCTACAGATTAAAAGAGAATTAAGAGAAACACTGTACAATCAAAATGTACGGATTTTATTTGGATTCCTGTTCAAAACAACTGTACCAACAAAAAGTTATACTGCATATTTTATGATATTAAGAAATTGATACTAATTGTTTTTAGGTGTGAAATGATATTACAGTAATGTTTCTTTAAAAAATTAGAGTCTCTTTGCATATGACAATATCATGAAGAGAAAAAAAGATAGATACTCTCTTTTCTCTAAAATGCTCAAATTTTCCTTTCACTTAGCTGCTTCTCTTTACCATATAAACATGTTGTGCTGGCATTAGAAATATTAAATTTCTAAGGTCATATGTAGTAATAGTACTAGGTTTTAAAAGAAATAAGTCAAGAGTGTCAGATCTATTACATGAAGCAAGTTAAATATATCCATGTTCACTTTCACCTTTAGGCCACATGGGGGAGGAATCAGGAAGTTCACCATTTTCCTTATTTGTATCATCTTGATCATTTTCGTTAGTAATATTCTGGGCACAGGAAGGTGAAGAGGTTATGTAAGTGAACTCTGCAGCGTCAAGGTAGGTTTGTGCTGTTTTTACCACGTGAAGAGGTAGAGAGTGGTCCTCTTAGACAATCTTGTTAACTGTTTGTTTCTGAACTGGAAACTGTTTCCGTACACAGGTATGCTCGAATTGTCAGACCTTTGAAGAGAATGTCAGGACCTTGCTACCTGCTGTGGACCAGTAGTGGTGATCAGGTGGCCGGTCACGCATAACCTCCTGTCTGATGATTGAGCAGCTGGAATGCATGGGTGTGGCTTAGTGTCTCCTTCCCCCAGTCCCTTGGTCACAAAGGCCAAGGAAAGAAGGGGTCACTCAGGACATTTGGCATTCAGATGCAGATCACAGTAGCTCTCAGCCTATCCTGGCCCATTTTTGGCTTCTGCCAGACATGGGGGGAGCAGAAAGCCAAATACAGAATGAACCAGTTAGGAAACTAATCTTCAGTGGTATGTGAAGATATCCCAGAAGGGGAGCAAGGCTTCCCCTCACCATAATACATAGATGACTGTCTCAATACAGCAAGAGTCCTTGGACTGTGTGTACTCCTTTGGGCGTGACTTTGGATCTTGCCTGAAACAGTCTCATTGCAGGCATCTGCTCTTTATCTGCATCTAGATCAAGTGGGTCAAGTCCAACCATGTCTGTCAGGCCAGCATGGATTCAGAGGCAGAATCCTCTGGATCTAACGTAAGACCAGCCTGTTTGTAGTAGTTTCTGATCCTTCTGAGGAAATGTCAGGAGGAAAGAAGGAGAGGGAGAAGCGAAAGGATTCTGAGTTGTTGGTTTGTGACACTATGTGTAGCACTGGTAACTCTATCCTGATGTCTGTCCCTCCCACCTCCACCCCTCACCCTTCCTGGGTCTGAAGTAGGACGAGACAATGGGGGAAGA
Source organism: Macrotus californicus (assembly GCA_007922815.1). NCBI lineage: Eukaryota > Metazoa > Chordata > Mammalia > Chiroptera > Phyllostomidae > Macrotus > Macrotus californicus. The sequence goes on along the minus strand of VMDR010003092.1, from coordinate 13,339 downwards.
AACTGAGTATAATTCATTCATGAGCATGGCAGGCAACTCCTTCTCTTCTTTCCTCTTGTGCTTTGCAGATGTTGCCAGTTAGTTTCAAATGCTTAAAACACTTAGGACAAGGATCATGAAGATTGTTATAAAAACATGATCAAGGGGTAGAGTTCTTGTACATATGGGAATTGTTTGAAGAAAACAAACACTTGATATTTTTAACCTTTTTAGTAAATATTACACAGTATTATTTGTTATTTAACTCATTGGGTTTTAAAAACTAAAATAAATCCCTTAATTAAATAAGTCCACTTATGAAGAGAGATTTGGGGGAAAAGTATTACAGAAAAGTATATATTATATTACAGTATATAATTTCTGTATTATAAAGAGCCTTGCAGTTTTGATTGATATAATCAATTAATTGACTAGAAACTGCAGCAAGTATTCAGTTCTGCACCTTCAAGTAGGCTAATTCATCTATAAACCACGTGACCAGTAGCCAATAAATGACCAGAAATTTAACCCAGTTTGGGACAACTGTCCTGAGCCCTTTCACTTTGATGTTGCCATTTATTCATTTATTTCTTTGACCAACTCCGATTAGAATCCCCTACGTGGAAGGTGCTAGAGGCACAAAAGTGAGTAAGACATCATTCGTTCCCGTGTCTATTTCTATGGCATAAACTAACTTGACTAGTTCATTTCCACTACATTTCAACATAGTGTAGTATGGGCTGCCAGAGGCAGGAGACCTGACTGAGACTGGAGTTATCAAGAGAAGTTACCCACAGGAAGTGATGGACACCAGAGCTGAGTCATGAAGGATTAAGTTTGGGGTGCTGACCAGGTGAAGCAGAAGAGGCGGTTCCAGGCTAGGTGAGCAGTGTGGGTACGAAAAAGAAGGGAAGTATAGGACCCATGGCGAATAGTAAGTAACTCTTGATGGTTGGAATATAAAATGCAAGGGGTACGTGTGCGTGTGTGTGTTTGGAAGAGAGATCAGGGGTGAGTGGGAGGAGAGTAATGTGAAGAATTGGTGGGAGTGCCAGGCTTAGGACCTCTAAACACTCTAGGGAACTTTCAGTGATGATCCGGACAGATGGCTGGACCTGGCCACCGGGCTGGGAATCAGCCTTGGGCCCTGTCAGACTTAGCTGGTGGCCAACCTGGCCCAGACCCAGCACCCCTCAGATGCAGGCAAGGATTGGAGGAGGGGGTGATGCCACGCGGGGCTGACCTCCTTCTGACCTTGGTGTGATGCGTGTACAGCTGGTGAACTGCTCTGCTTCTCTCCGGAGGGTCAGGCCCCCTGAGCGCCGTTTCCCTGTCCACGTGACCACAGTATTAGCACTTGGGGACGCTGTGGTTTGTCATTACTGAGGAGTCTTTTGTGGTGCTATACAACCACGGTGCTTACATCCTCTCAGAGTTTGGTGGGCGTGAAGACCCCCAGGCCCTCGGACACCAGCAGAGGGCTCTTGGGTTTCTAGGAGACTACAAGTGTAATCCCTACTTCTCCGAGCTGAGTGCTTCACAACGAGGCCTTGTCCAAAAAGACCGGGCGACCTCACCTCAGACGTAGGGCTGAGTGAGAAGGAAGGAGCCGCTCTCAGGGTTGAAAAGACCAGCCAAAAGTTTTTCCCTCTGTTATTTTCATGGCACTGCTTTTATTACATATGGAGATAAAAAATGAATGTGGGGAAAAATTTTAATCGAATTTGAACAGGGTATGTTATTAATATGTAGCATGTTTTTTAAATACTAGTGACTATTGAAAACGTGTTTCATAAATTGGGCCTGACATTAATTGTATAATTCTGAGAAAGTGACATTTATAGGCTTTTTATATAAACATTGAGTTACCCCCAAACCACTCACAGTTTTTGTGGAGGGTCTGGTCCAAAGACGAAATTATATACATGAAACGAGACCACGTGCTGTGAATTTGGTAAGGACACGGCGTTTCTGTTCTCAGAGCGCTTTTGTGGGAGGGCCTGGCTGCAGCTCACCTGAGCACCTGATGCCAGTCCAACCCCTGCGCAGCCTGGACATCCATTTAACACACACAGCAGTCCTGGTCCTCCACGCTGCGCTGTCGTTTCCTCCTTCGTTAGTAAGTAAGCCATCACTAACACTCCCTTGTTTGTATTTCCTTACACACGCTTGTGTGCACGTGCTAAATAGTAAGCTTTGTGAGAACAGGGGGCTGCCAGCTTTTTAACTCTGTCTTCAGAGCCTGCAATGTTACACAGTTGCTCAATTAATATTTGTTGAATGAATAACTGAATCGCGGAGGTTGTTCGAGAAGAATTTTCAAGAAGAAATTCAAGGGCCTGAGTAGCAGACAGGATGTACGCCCCGTGGTTTAGGTCTCAGCCCTTTGGGGAAAGGAGCTGTAAGGCTGAACCGGGCTGGATTTTCAGAGGCTGCTGTGAACCCAGAGAGTAGAAACGATGCTCTGTCCCCTGGTCTGATCAGCACTCGGTGTAGCTGGGCACAGGAAGGAGCGTGGGGAGGGCCTCTGCATGGACTCCCTGTCCCCACAGGTATAGTGGTGAGTTGCCTCACTGACCTTGAAGGCAGGACATCGGAGGAGAGTGGGAGAACAGGAATGGAGACTCCCAGATTCATGGGACAGCTTTGCTGGGGACCAGGAGCCCTGCATCAGTAGTGGGGCGGGGAGCCAGAGAGAGCTGAGTTATTACCGCTCATGTGATTCCCCCTCCCCCCTAACATCTGGCTCATGAAGTCTGAGGAAATTCAGGTTGCCCTGGAGGTTAACCTCCATCAAGACTACAATCGGTCGAGGTTCGGGAGCATATTTTCTCATCCTTTGTTGTCTCCATGGAGTAGATCCCGGCCCTTCAATTGGGTCCTGTTCTCCAACCACGCCCCCTCTTGTCGACATGCGCAGTTCCCTGGGTTCCCAGGGTCTCTTCTTTCTCGATGTAGAGCATCCACTCATCCTTCAAAACTCTGGCCAGGTGCAGCTGCCTGGCTGGAAACTCCCTTAGCTCCTCCGGCCGCAGGTCCTTGCTTTCTCTGTGGTGGTCTCACAGCCGTGTCACAGTGCCTGTGACCGTGTTGCAATACTGTTTATTCGACCGTCTCTTCAACATGACTGAGTTTTCCAGGGTAATCATCTTGTCTTAAAGTCTATGTATGCCCTCTACATGTCACTGTCTCTGGTTATGAGAGATAAAAACAAAAGTAAAGAACATGTCCAAAGTGTTAAAAACAGACCAGCCACAATTTTCTTCCTAAAAGGCAGTGATTAGCTGGGCAGATAAGTGTGGGGTGATACATACAATGGACTATTACTCACATGTTAAAAGGAATAAAATGCAGACAACATGCTGCAACATGGGTGAACCTTGAAAATAGGGTGCTAAGTGAAATAAGCCAGACAGAAGGACAAATATTGTGTGATCCCACCCATATGAGATATCAGGATAGGGAAATGCGTAGGGACAGGAAGAAGAATAGAGGTTGCCAAGGCTTGGGGGGAAGGAGAGAAGGAATTGTTATTTAACAGGCACAGAGTTTCTGTGTGGAATGATGGAAAGTTCTGGAAATAGATAGTGGTGAATGTACTTAGTGCCACTGACTTGTACGTAAAGCGGTTAAATTTTTTGTTGTGTACATTTTACCACAATTAAAAACAAAGGCAGTAAGTACAGAAGATATAAATGAAACATTTAGCCATAAAATGTCCTGAAGACACAAATGCAGAGAGTAGTTCGAAAGTTTGAAGACCTTGGGATACAACTCATGACAGACATTTTTTTTCATTTCTCATCTGAGCATGTTTTTCGGAGATAGAGAAAAGGGAAGAGAGAGAGAGAGAGAGAGAGAGAGAGGGAGAGAGAGAGGGAGAGAGAAACAGTGAACAGCTGCCTCCTGTACATGCCCTGAGCAGGGGTCAAACCCACAACCGAGGTATGTGCCCTGACCAGGAATCAAACGAGCAACCTTTTGGTGTATGGGGATGATGCTCCAAACAACTAAGCCCCACCAGCCAGGACACGACAGACTCTTTATCTTTATCAAGAGAAGAAAACCTGTGTTCTTTCTCTTGATACTATTTTTAGGGAACTCAGTAAGATTCCATCAAAATCAACACGATATTTTCTTATTTTTCTGCCAAATTATTGGCTAGAAGTGCTTTCCCCCAACATTAAATTAAACATCTTTTGTCTATGAAATTGTATTACAAATAAGTGGAGAGAATTCAAACTTGGGGGATTGAAATGCCTTACAAAATTAATTTTATTATGTTCAGTTTTTAATCTTTTAATAATAATATATATACACACACATAATAAAGGTAAAAATTAAATGAACAGCTATAACATGATTAGTGGTTTTATGTATTTTTTAACTTCCCTGGAATTGGAGTCCTCTGTTATGTCAGATAAGTCTTGTGCTTGGATGTTGTATTTTTAATTCTCATGCACATTTATGGAAACTCATTAAAAGGGGAAGTCTGTATGTACAATGTGCCTCCACGAAGAGTTAGAGGCCAAGAGGTGAATTGTGCGGGACATGAGGAAACACGTCAGAGCTAATGCCCGGGTGGGGGCTGTGTTTGGACTGCGTAGGGGCAGTGCCCAGAGAAGGTGCCTGGCAAATGCCACTCACTGATCAGACGTCAGTTCTCGGAAGGGCTACTGATCAGAAGCAGAGGCTTTGGCAGAACCTAAATGGCAAAGTCACAAACAGTAACAGGCCCTAAAAATAACCGGTGCAACTCCAGCAAAATTCAAGCCCTTATATGTGGGAAGTTTAATGGGAGACATATTGATTGGTATTTTTGCCCTGATGCGGGACGAGTGATTACAGCAGAGCTGCTGACCTTTGCCCCAGAGGGGGGCGGTGTAAAACATCAGTCACCTTCAGCAGAGCCTTCCAGCAACCGTGACAACTCAAGTCCAGAGACGTGTGTGAGTAGTTTTCTGGTTCTGTCTGGAATGGAACTAAAACCAGCTTTCATGTATTCATTCTTTCATTCTGCTCATGTTTAATGAGCACCTACCAAATATACCACACATTGTTCTGGGAACTTGGAATATATCAGTGAATCAAGTCAAAACCAAGTTCTCTGCCATCTTGAAGACTATGTTCTAGCAGGGGGAGACACAGAATAAGGAATGAACGTTATACATACCTACATTATGTAATATGTCAGAACGTGCTGTTACAGAAAAAGGAAAAAGTAGAGCAGGAAGAGGAAACTCAAGCGTGCCAAAGGGAGGTGTGCGTGGGGGCAGGTGGCTGCAGTAGCGTGGGCAGGGTAAGCTTTGTGGAGGCAATGACAAAGGCTTGGAGCAGGAAGTTGGCAGACGCTGAGGGGGACAGCGTTCCAGGTGCTGGAGGTGTGAAGGCCTCAGGCAAGAGCGCCCTCTGCTGGTTTCAGGCCATGTGGTCGCTCACGGCCCGCTTTAGAGAAGGCAGAGAGAAGGGCCTTGGGGCCTTCTGCTTTGGGTGGCCCTGCAGGGTTCTGAGCAGAGGAGCGACCAGACCTGATTTTGATTTTAAACTCCGCCTGACCGGTGTGGCCCACCTGGTTGGAGTGTTGTCCTGCAACTCCAGGTTGTGCATTGGATTCCTGCTCAGGGCACATACCTACGTTGCGGGTTTGATCCCCGGTGGGGGTGCCTCGGGTCCGCACACGGGAGGCAATCACTGGCTGTTTCTCTCTCACATTGATGTCTCTCTCTCTCTCTCTACTCTACTCTCTAACAGCAATGAAAAAGTGTCCTCGGGTGAGGATAAAAAATAAACAAAAACAAACCGTGAAGGGTTCACTCTGCTGCTGTGCTGAGCGTAGACGGAGAGGTGCAGGTAGAAGTACGGCTTGGAAGGGGAGGGGGTTACTCCTCCACTGCAGGGGAGACAGGCTGGTGGCCGCACAGGTGCTGAGGAAGGGTCCGGGTCTGGACGTATTCAGAAGGCGGGATCAGCATGACTTTTGATGGAGATGCCATGACGCGCGCGCGCGTGTGTGTGTGTGTGTGTGTGTGTGTGTGTGTGTATGAGAGGAGTCTAGGATGGCTCGAGGTCTCGCCCTAAGCAAGGGAGAGAGGGCGTTGCCACAGGTGGTACGCAGGCAGGCTATGCGTGTTGTAGCAGGTGTGGGGTGACGGTCGGGAGCTCACTTTGGATGCGCGGAGCTTGAGATGTCTGTTAGGTGTCCAAGGGGAGGTGTCGAGTAGCCCCCTGGTGTGTTCATTTTCTATTCCTGCTATAGCAAAGCACCACAAACTATTCCCTTCAAACAGCACAGCTTTATTATATTACGGTTCCAGGCACAGGGATGGGGGGCAGGGAGGAGGGGTGGCACAGAAGTCCTGAAATCAGGGTGGTGGTGGGACCAGCTTCGTTCGGAAGCCCTAGGGGAGAACCTGTTTCCTTGCCTTTCCCGATGTCCCGACCCCCCACCCTCGCTCTTCAGAGTGTGCCCTCCGACCTCCCCTTTGTCACCGCCTTGCCTTCTCTGACCCCCTTGCCTTCCTCTTGTAAGGACACTGACGGTCACATTGGCCCACCTGAATAACGTCTTAAGGCCCTCAGATTATTAGTTTACATCTGCAAAACTGAGTCTGGAGTTCTGCTAAGCCATCCAGGCTGGAGTAAACCTCTGCATTTGAAGCCCATGTGGGGGGATTCAGTGGCTCCCTAACTAAGGCCAGGGTGGAGTGGGACACCAGATCCTGGGATTAAAAAGTAGTCATCATACCTCTTATTCTGCCTCACTTTCCCCTACTCCCCTCGTGCACCTTGCTCGCCCCCACCCCCTTGGCCCTGGGTGTCGAGGATGGGTCCATTTTCTGCTACCGCAGGGTCCAGTGTGTGACCAGTGACTCCAGGCTGGGTATCTCAGGGAGAGCCCCAGAGAACAGATGGAACCTCTCTGTCATGGGGCCTGCAAGCAAGACCCCACAGGCTCTGATAGGGCCTCTGGTGTCACCCCTGCGGATGGTGACAGTTGGTCCCAAGAGAACAAAGTGGAGAAGAAAAGGGGCAGTTCCCCAGAGTAAAGTGTGTGTTGGTGGGGGTGGCTGTTTCTAGAAAAGGGGAAGAGGTGCTGGCAAAACAAAACTCTGAATCCAACTTGTTTGTCCTGTCTCCTCCCCTGCCTGCACCTTAGAATAATTTAAATTCCAGGCATCGTATTGTTTTTCCTGTAAAAAATATTTTAGTATGTAACACTAAAGAATAAGGAGCCTTTTAAAAAACACAACCACAATACCATTATTGCACTAAAAACATTGAACATGCCTCCCATTAACTCTTCATTGTTCAAATTTCCCCGCCTGTCTCATAAATGATGGTTTCAATCAGACTCCAAATTAGGCTGATCCATTTCATTGGGTTCAGAATTTCCCTCTGAAATATGTCCGTAGATGATTTTTCAAAAGCTGTTAGCAAACACTCAGTCCTGTGTTCCTCGCTGTCCGTTCGTTGTCCTCCTTGTTCTGTCTGTACCAGGTCACCTGCCTTTCTCTTGTGACGACAGCCCTTTCACTTCTTTAATTCACGGCCACTAAGCACCACAGTGGCCGCAGCTCAGAAAGCATTCTGGAGTCATTTTGAAAGAGCCAGGTGTGGTTTGGGTGGGTTTGGCTTTTGAAAATCCCCGAAGAGCTAAATATGCAGTGTTTCTGTGCCGCTTCCCTCCCTCCCTCCCTTGTTTCCCCGTTTGGAGATGAAAACAGGGATGCTCCTTCTTCCTTCTCACCTTCTCCGTACAGGCTTTGCCCTCTGTTTCCAAATGCTAACTTGCTTCAGGTAGAACCGTCACCGAGGGGCCCCGCCTGGGTCTTGCTTAGATAGCCATGTTGCTGACTTGAGAAATGATCTCCCCTGTTTGTGGTGTGTGATAGGCTATCGACCTATCAGTGAATCTCCCAGAGCCCTTGTGGTTGGAGGTGGATTCTGGGGGAGAGGGCTGGAGAGAAGGGTTGTTTGTTTGTTTTTTAACAGAGTCATTCTGTAGTGTTCCATACTAGAAGATTTACAGGAAAAATGATACGGTGTCTGGAATTTAAACTACTCTGATGTAGAGGAGGGGAGAAGATAGCCCCATAGAAAAACAACTTGGATTCAGAGCTCTGTTCCACCTGCTTCCCTTCCTCTTCAGCCCTCCCAGCAACGAACAAAGGAGCACCGAGTGTCAAACCTCACCTTCAGAAAGGTTTTGGCCTTTCCCACAGCTCGCCCAAAGCCACCCAGAGGGTTTTGGTCCAGTCGCTGCGCATCTTCTCGTGACATTGTAATCACAGACAGTTTGACTCTTTGTTCATCCACCATGATATCATTAACACTTCCTTTATGTTATTACATCTTTTCCTTTACCTTAATTTTCCAAAGACTCATAAAAGCCAAGGAATTCTTTCTTGGTAGAAAGATGAATCTCCTGGGAAGTAAAAAAAACATTTGGAGTCAGAGAACCTGGGTGCCAGGCCTGGCTTTGCCACTAACTAGACAAATCGTCAAAGGTCTGTCCCCTAACTTCTCTGAGCTTTCTCCTCCGTTAAGTGGGGACAGCATCTCTCGTTTCCCGGAGTTAGCCCAGGGGTGAAGTGAAATAGTGAAGTGATAGGGCCTTTGTAAACTCTGAATTAATGTTCGGAAACCATGGGTTAATGTCTGTTCAGATGCAGTATGTGAAGTTCTAGTACAGTCATTCTCTCTGTCGACCAAAGGCACTCAGCCCTTGACAGAGGGAGAGAGCAGCTGTGTGTTCAGACTGCGCTAGCACACAGTAGGGGCTCAGTGAAGAGCCATCAGGCTCCCTTCCTGGAAGGTGTTGTCTTCTCACCCCTCCCTCCCCAATACAGGCAGCAGGCAGCTGCTAAAGCCTAAATGAAGTCTTACATCCGGAAGGCAATACACAGTGGGTGCATCATTGCTGTGACTGTAAATGGAGCTGAGAGTCTCAAATGCTTCTGATATTTCCATGAAGATTTGTGAAATCTCATTGTACACACGCCACTTTACTTTTAGACTTTAGAATGAATTGCTGAGGGCTCAGCATGTTTCCTGCTTGTTGTAGGAGCAAATCTGTGTTAACCTGAGTTAACGTACACACACAGGAGAGTGGTGCCTGCAGATATGGTAATTGTTTACATTCCTCATCATGGAAGAGGTGATTACAGCATTTCTGCAGTACAATCAATCAATATGCACATTTGGATTTTATCAATCAGAGCTGCAAATGTGGTCTGACAATACCTCCTCTCATTCCCTCAGCTATTCCCTCGGCTGTTTCTCAATTCTCATCCCCAGATGCACTTCTCCCCGGGCAGGGCAGTGTGGTTAGTTGCCACCAGTGGGCTGTGAGGGAAAGACATGTGTCACCCATGGGCTGAGGCAGTGAGAAACTCATGCCTACCTATTCTGAAGAGGCTCTGTTTGCAGTCAATGTATGAGGCTCAAATCAGATTTAACCAAAGATTAGAATTCATGGTGTCACAATATGTAAGAATGTAAAATTTGAGCATAGTTGACATTTTAAAAACAAAGATTTGTTGAGCAGATATCCAGAAGGGATGTTACTGTGGGTCTGATGGGAGTCACAAGGGTAACCCCCTGGGTTCTTCCTTTCTGCTGTCCCCTGGGCCCTAACCACAGATGGCTTTGTAGTCATCTCTCTGCTGTCCACTGTGGCATTTGATTTGTCTCACTGTGCCGGATATTAAAATGCGAGATGAGAAGTTACGCATTTATCAGTGACATGGACAACAAACACTGTTCTTGTGTGGTGACATCGTATGTTTCGTTTTGAAGGTAACTAAGATGTTCTATCTATAGCTTTCTACTGATTGGCATTTTCATGGTGTAAGTACCGCCAACAGAGCTGTTTCTGAGGAGGTGAGTCAGCCTGTCCCCCTTTGCTCCTCCCCCCTAAGACCCACACATTGTTAGGGGGAGTCATCAGCTGAGCAGCCCCTTTACAGATGTCTAAAACGGAAAGACAATCTACCAAACGTGGCCAGAGAGAATTGCTCCTGCAGGTGGCGGGGTTAGCGGATTTAGCCACCTGTTCTGGACAGGGACCTCTGCGCCGACTGAGCCAGTGTCCTCTCCAGCGTTCTGGCATCTGACTGGCAGCCGTATTGCGGGACTGGCTGTCTTTCCGAGTCTCTGCCCAGCCACCAAAGCCCTCCCCGGTGCCCCTCCTTGCCCTCTAAGGCTCACGGGCAGGACCTTGCCCTGACCCTCCTGAAAGTGATGATTGATGTTTATCATAATGACCCTGAGATTGGAAGAGTCAAATTATGTTCATATTTTTTCCTTAAAATTTAAAAAACTTTCTCGTTCACAATAATGTTAGCCTTATGAAACTGCTGTAAAGCTACGACATAGAGCTCTCTTATACTCTCTCACCTGGCTTCCCCAAATGATAACATCTTACACAGCCATACTGCAATTATCAAAAAGCAGGATATGAACATTGATAAAATACTAATACAGATCTTATTCACATGTAGCCAATGGTCCCATTAATTCCTTCAATAGTTCTTGCCTGCAGCAATTACTGTGGTCCTTGCGACACGATGATTTTCTATTTCTGTCGTTCCTTCTACATCTAACAATTGGAATTCCACTAGAGAGAAGAGCTGTCTCATCTGAGCTATTTATTATTCATTGAATTCTTTATTTGTATCAATATTGACTGATGGGTATTTATTTTTTTCTATGTGTTATAATCCGTCACCACTGTTACTTATTTCCTTGACCCAATTGTTGCATTTTTGGCTATTGAGAGCCCTTCAAGTTGGCTCCTATGTCCTTCTGACTTGTCCCCTTCATTTTTTCACAGCATTTCCTTATTTTCTGGCACCAGAAGCTATTCCTGGTTTATCTTGTATTCCCCGCACCCTCATCTTGGAACCTGCCACTTCTCCCAGGAGCCCTTATTTATATGTTGTTTTAATGTTACGTTTATAACATTCTCTTCATAGTCTTTGAAAATTAATATTTGCCCTGTGGGAGGTAGTTTTCTACCATGTAGAGGATGCTAATAATTATGACACACTGCTCCACCTAAATCTATTATAAAAGCACATCCCACATTGTTCCACAGGGTAAAAGTGGAAAAGGAAGGCGCGCACACGGTTTTCATCAAATGACCTGCTGGTTCTTTCTTGGTTCTCGCTTTCTTTTCTGCACCTCATCACGGAGTTGATGTCTCAGAGTTTTCTTCTCCTTTAGACTTTGTTGTTGCCAAAAAAAAATTATTTTCTCTATCACATAAATTTTCTGCGCATTCCTCTTTTGCGGTTTAGCTCCTTACTGACTAGATTTCTCTCTCCTATTGTAGCCTGACACCTCCACTCTTTGCTGAATTCCTGGTACAGCATCTCTGTTTCTCTGACCCTTGCACCCATTTTCTAGTCAGTTCAATCAATATATGCAGCTCAACACGGAGCTGGACGAGAAAGTTTCTTGGCCAAAACTCGGGGGTCTAAATACTTCTATCAATTGTATCCCAATCACATATTTTTGCCTGGGGGTGGGGGAGAGAGTGTGTGTGTTTCTTACAGAGATTGATTTTACTCCAAAAATGACTTATTTTCTTTGGAAATGTATAAATCTTCCTGCTACACATCAATTTTTTTATTATCGCATTTAAAAAGCCTAATTTCTTTAATCCATGGAAGTTCAGTCTTTGTCATATCTAATCTAGATGTACAAAATGGAATATTTTCAACTTTCTAATTTGAAATAATTTTATGCTTAAAAACTGTCAGGAATTTAGTACACAGTATTCTCATACGCCCTTCACTCAGGTGTATGTATAATTTCCTTATAGGTTGTTCGAATTTCACTATGTATTACATCTATGATCTTCTCTCTCAGAATCAGTAGGACCATATGATCAGCAGTTGGTCACTGCCTAACCATTGATCTCCCTCAACTCCCAGCAATAATACTCAGATTTCCCTGTGGAGAAACTTGTGCTATGCAGCATTACCCTCCAGGTAGCTTAGAGGGAATGACCTATTTTATTCTTTGCCCCAGGGCTGGGCTCTAATGGGCTTTGGCCAGTCAGCCTTGGCATGGAGCTGGGTGGGAGGGTGTGACCACAATCCATCTCAGGCCATTTCAGTGGGGCTTCGGGAAGAGGAGCTTCCTCTGCATTCCATGCAAACCCATGATGGCATATCTTGAGATCATATTTGCCAACATGGGGGAGCCTGTGCACGTGTGAAAGTAATTCACTTAGGAGGACAGAACCTAGAGACTTTCTGAGACTTGAGGAGGGAATGCAACTAAAGCCAAGACCAGCCCTGCCTCTGGACTTCAGTTTTGCGCATCAGTGAACTCCTCACCCTTCCTTTCTTTCATTTGCTTAGTTTTTGGATATGGGTTTTCTGTAGCTTGCAAAGGTTGCTAATGATGTAGACCGTTTTCTGTTCGTGCAGTCATGTTATTTGTCCCTGCATTAGAATTCAGTTACTCATTATAGTTAACTCCATGTCTAGTTTTCCATAGATTATGATATCCTTGTAACTGTGTGTTAAATCCTCATCTGCCTTTCTGCTGATCATTGCAGAGGACAAAGGACCTCCATTTAGCTTTGCTGTCTGGGCCAACTCTCTGCCAGGCCCAGAGCTGGATCTAGTTCTCAGTAACTGTTTTTGGAATTGTGGATTTTATTTACCAAACTACTTGTACTAGTTTTCTATTGCTACAGAACAGTTTATCACAAACTTAGCAGGTAAAACAAGTCACAGTTTCTGTGGGTCAGGGTCAGGAGCTTGGGTACAACTCAACTAGGTTATCTGCTCAGGGTCTTTCCAAGCTGCAGTCTAGGTGTCAGCTGAGCTGTGTTCTCATCTGGAGGCTTGACTGGAGCAGTCTGCCTCTAAACTCATTCAGCTTGTTGGTAGGATCCATTTCCTAGGGCTGTTTGCCTGAGCTTTTTGCTTAGCTCCTTCAGCGTGGTTGCTCCCTTCCCTAAGCCAGGAAGGAGAGTCTCTTGTTCTAGTCTGCTAAAACAGAGTCTCATACAATGCAACAATCATGGAGTGACATCCCATCCAATTTGCCATATTCTGTTGGCTAAAGGCAAGTTACAGGTCCCATTTGCACTCAAGACTAGGGGACTACACAAAGGTGTGGACATCAGGAGGTGGCATCACTGTGTGTCACCTTAGAGTCTGTCCACCTACTACCTTAAATGTTTATGTTTAAAGTATGTTCCCTTAGCTCCATAGTGGGTTTTATATCTTTCAACCTAGTTGCCACAGATTTCAATTAGATACTTAAAATTATAGCTGTCTTTAAAGTATGTTCCCTTAGCTCCATAAGTGGGTTTTATATCTTTCAACCTAGTTGCCAC